>CAUYQG010084804.1:0-23959 GCA_963574415.1 Tarsius wallacei | reverse complement strand
AAATGTGGTACATATACACAATGGACTATTATGCAGCCATTAAGAAGAAAAAAATCATGAACTTCGCAGCAACCTTGATAGAATTAGAGTTTATAATACTGAGTGATCTTTCACAGAAACAAAGATCTGAATATCACATGTTCTCACTCATAAGTGGACCTTGAACAACTACCGTAATACTATAAGAAAAGGATTGACAGTAGCAGAAACTGCGGGGTGGGGGAGAGGTGGAATTGACAGTAGTCGATATCTGCCTGGGGAAGGGGGGACACACCTCATCAACAAGGGTACCTGCACAATGAATATTTGTATACCTAACCCTGAATTGTACCCCACAATTAAAAATAAATAAATAAAATAAAATAAAATCTACTCTCTTAGACAAAAAAAAAAATACAAGAAAGTTAGAAGGAGGTAGTAATTAGGAAAGTGCATGAGAAATGATTTCTTTTTTGTTTGTTTGGGTTTTTTTTGAGTTGGAGTCTCACTCTGTCGCCCAGACTGGAGTGCAGTGGCTGCTCCCGGCCACTGCAGCCTTGGCCTGCTGGGCTCCGGCGATCCTTCCGCCTCAGCCTTCCAAGTAGCTGGAACTACAGGCACGCTACCACGCCCGGCTAATTTTTTGAATTATTGTAGAGATGAGGTCTCACCAAGTTGCCCAGGCGGGTCTCGAACCCACGAACCTAGGCAATCCACTCACCTCAGCCTCCCAAAGCGCGGGATTACAGGCTGAGCCAATGGAGCCCGGCTGTGATTTCTTATATACTGGTTATATTCTATTTCTTTATGTGTGTTGGAGTAAAACAATTGTGTTCCTTTTAAATAATTTATTCTGATATACTCTATTTGGGGGATCTTTAAAATGTATATTCTAATTCAATTAAAAAATATTAAAATATACATATGCCTGAATCCCACCTCAGACTCTGGAGATGGGACCTAGTTGTCTGGGTAACCACATTTACTTATTGGATTTCCTGGAGAACAGAAAGAGGAGAATCCAGCAGTCATCTCAAATTTCCTTCCTGCTTTGCCAAACCATATAATGCTGATTTACAAGTTATTTTAGAGCTTGTTGGAATGATCAGAGTAACTAGATATTAATCTTGTAAGAAGGTTTTTTAACAATACCGTAGTACACATAAAAAGATAATTCTATTCTGGCTAAGGAAAGAGAACATCTTAGGAACAGAATGGCAGGTTTAAAGACTCTGACCTCAGAATATTAGTATAGAGAAAACGAGCAGGACTCAAAGTTTAACAGCATTTATGAAGGGCTATAAGCGCACCCCAAATTGCCAGATTCAGGGCCTCAAGGCAGGGATTTGTTCCCCAAATATTTTTGTTTTCCTAACAGGCCATCCTGGCCCTATCTTCATAAATTTGTCTGAACTCTTTCCAAAATTGTTTTTATTTTTGGTTTGTTTGAGTATTGAAATGAAAATACTAGGTTTTTTGGCAATGACAAAACAAATGAGTACTATAACTTCCTTGAGAAAAAACCCTTATCTCACACTGTACACAGAAAATCAACACAAAATTGAATAAAGACTTAAACATAACATCTAAAACCGTGATGAAGAGAAATCGGGAAAGAGTTTCTGGGCATTGGTCTTGATAATGCTTTCTTGAATTTAACAACTGCTGCAATGCTGATGCCCCGGTGACCCATCTGAGGGCCCAAGGATTGGCCTGCCCAAAGCTCCCAACCCCAGCAAAGCCTTTCCACGGCCTCCACAAACAATCACAGACCAAGGGCACTAAGGAACTCACAGACACACACCGCTGATGACAGTCAAATAAATCACACAGAGACTGCAATACAGTCCCCACTTGGAGCCAAAATCAAACAGTTTACCCAGTTGACTTGCAAGTTAACCTCCAGCTGGCCCAAGAGCAGTCTACAATCAAGGTCAAACATCAACCAATCAGAAATGCCTCATTTGCATGAGGGACTCTTAAAACTCACCTAACCTAAAGGTCAAATTCCTCTGGGAAGAACCTTAGGCCTGCTGCTTCTGTGTGGACAGCTGTCTTATCGCTGTTCTGTTCCCTTGCAGCCTACTCAATCAATCTGTTTTTCCACTCTAGTCTGATTTTGGTGAATGCTTTCTTTTTCTCTTTTTTTTTTTTTTTTTGGCAGTGATCCATACTGACGAACACAGATCATTCCTTTCCTGTAATGTGACTTTGTTTTGTTTTAGGATTGCTTTCTGTACTTTATTTTTCTCTAAAGATGTATCCATCCTCTAAGGTAGAGCTGGAACAGATGCTAAATTTGAAGGAAACAGAAATTCATGACCTAGTCAACTTAGGTCCCCTTTTGAAATTTTCTTTTCCTTTCCTTTTTTTTTAGATTCTAATCTAGTGATTGGCAGTAATGGGAAACTGTTGGAGGGTGGGGTGGAATTGGCAGTTGAGGAAAACTGCTAGGGGATGGAGGGGTATACCTTATCAACAGGGATACTTGCATGATCAATGTTTGTATACCTCACCCTGAATTGTACCCCACATCTTTATAATAAAAATTTAAAAAAATAAAAATAGAAAAAATAAAATTAAAGCAGTGCCATTTGGTAGATTGGTGAATGCTTTCACTGCCCGGGACTCTGGCCATCTGGTCCCAACTCTCCTTTCCACATTTGGTGATCCCTATGGGCAGCCGGAAATCTCTTACTTTTCTTCTCCATTGTTTCTGGCTCAGAAATGGAGACAGTTGACAGCCTCTGGCGGGTCAACTCCCCAGCAGGTTTCCATGCTCTGGTGCAGGATTGTCGTTGCCCTTAGAGTGGGGGACCAGAGCTCCTTGTGGTCTTTCCGTGAACAACTTTAGTATCTCTTCTGGCAGGTGACAGTGAGGCAACTTCCTGGTGCGACCTGAAGGCCTGAGGGTGGACAGGTTGAACTGCCTTGCCCAATAGGGAGAGGGACCCACTCCTTCGGTTTCCTTCTTCCCCTTTGCTCTTTGTCATTGTCAAGATCTCTGTTCTCTACGTACCTCCTCCAGGGCAAATCTGCACACGCTACCTGATGCTCTGGCTTCTTTTCTCTTCTCCCTAACTAGACTCTTACTGGGCTGTGAGCACTGGGAAGAGCAGTTCTCGTACTCCTGGTGGAGGCCATTCTTTGCTGGTTTCCAAGTCTTCACATTCCCTGTGTTTAGCCGTTTTTTTCCCTTCTTTCCTGCAAACCTGCCAACCATCTTGCTCCACAACGTCTTTTGACTAGGGGATCTCATAGGGCCTCAAACACTGAGTATTCCCTGACCCTGTAGCTTCCCCAGACAAAAACCAGTCCTCGGTCTTAGGCTTTCTCCACACCTGGACTGGTCCTTGGTCTTAGGTGTTATCTGGACTTGGACTTGTTCTTGGCCTTAGCGCTGGTGTCCCCAGCAAGAGAGTTCCTCTCTATCAGGTGGGATCCTCCTGGGTTCATGAACTCATCCTGGAAAAAGTGCTACATATCCCATTGCTGAATATTACTATGGTCACCTTCAAAGTAGTCCCCTTGGGAAGCTAAGCACCGATGCCAGTGCCTAGTCCATCAGTCAAAGTAACCTTGGAACTCTTTTTCTGCAAATCCTATCAGAGCTTCATTGTATTACCCTTGATGTCCTGAATGTCATCAAAATGTCTTCCTTTTCATATTTCCTTTGTCTTTGGGTAAAGAAAAAGGTAAGTGAACTTGGTATCCCTTAGTGGACGTCACACAAACCTTTTCCCTTGGTGGGATGCCCCAAGAGAAAGAGTGGTTAGTTTTCACAGACCTGGACAGGTCCACCAGAGTACTTCCCTGTGCCCATCATGGAACAACTTCCCTCCATCCCCTCAGACTCTCCCCTGGGCTGTGTCTTAAAGAATTGGAGTAGGCTTAACCCTCACACTCTCAAAAGGAAAAACATCTAATCTTTTTATGCAATATAGCTTGGTCAAACTGCAGCCTTCCAGACTAAAATGGCTAGCCTTTACACAGGACTCTTGCTTATAATGCTCTTTTGCAACTTACTCTTTTCTGTCTCAACTCTTCCAAACAGTCTGAGGTTTCTTATGTCCAAATTAATATGGCTGTATCTCAAAATTCTGACCTGCATAAAAACTGCCAAATGCGCCTTGCTAAATTTCACAAACCTACCGAGTCTTCTGACATTCTAAATAAACCTGTCCTGTGTTATGTTTCAAGGAACTAACCACTGCCTCTGAGCGAACTGCCCCTCTTCCATATTGGAGAACCACTGTTTATTATTATAAGGCTTGCTAATAGGTTTTTGGAATGGAAGCCTGATCACCTTACGGCACGTGACTGACTTCTTCTGCTGGACAGATGAAGCCTTAAATGTTGGGTAAGACATGGGAACTGGCCATCCCTAGCTGATTTCTTCCCCAAAAGCCTCATGTCTACCTTTTTTTCACATCCTCCATCATCTCTTAAACTGCAATTCAGGGTCCTGACAAATCTGCCTGTTCACAATTTGAAATGGATGAGAACAGACCACTTAACTAAATTTAATTCTCTTTAATTTTTAAATGCTTTGTAGACAAAGATGGCCTGCCCAAACAGTCTGTTTCCTCCAAAGTTTATGCATTAAACTGTTTAAAATGGCATTAAAATGAGAACAAAAATGGCCAGAAATCCCTTGTATCATTATCATAATACTTACTATATATAATATATATGTATATATGCATGTATATACATATAGTAATATATACATATATAGTACATATATGCATATGTGTGTACATGTAATATATGCATATATATAGCAATATATACATATACAGTGATATACACATATATGTGCATATATACATGCATACAGAATTTGACAATTAAGTTTATGAACTCATACGCCATTGCTGAATATCACTATGGTCACCTTCAAAGTATTCCCCTTGGGAAACTATGCAATGATGCCAGAGCCTAGTCCATCAGTCAAAGTAATTTTGGAACCCTTTTTCTGCAACACCTATCAGAGCTTATTGTATTACCCTTGACATCCTGAACGTCATCAAAATGTCTTCCTTTTCATATTTCCTTTGTCTTTGGGTAAAGAAGAAAGTCATTTGGAGCCAGATCAGGTGAGTAGGGAAGCTCCCTCACAGACATTGCTGTGTGAACTGGTGCATTGTCGTGATGTAAGAGCGCCTTTGGGACCCTTTAAGCACACACCTTTCTCATGAAAGATTTTTCAGTTCAGATTTTTCTAAATGTTTTTATGTTTATTTGGTCTGCTATACTTCTTATAGTCAGCTGATGATTTTGACACACAATTCAACAAAGTTTTGCAATGTTTTAATCAGTTCTGCTCATTACTGGTTGTCCTGATTTCTCTTCATCGGTGACACTTTCTCTCCCTTCAGAAAAACATTTCATCCATTTGTACACTGTCGTTTTCTTCATGGCATTATCCCCATAAACTTGGACCGTGTCCCTGATTTCACTTCCACTCTTGCCAAGTTTAACAAGAAATGTAATGTTTGTTCATTGCTCTAATTCAAGCTTTGGCATTCTCATGACGGCACAAAAAAACATGCAACAATAATGCCCGCCTTTCAGTGAGACTCTGCCACATGTCAACATGAACATAGCTGTGATACACTGATATACCAAGGTTATGAATCTTACCAAGTTGTTTGTACAGTGCTGTCAACATAAGTGCATGGTGGCAAGTTCTCAAACTTAATTGCTAGATGTGTGTGTGTGTGTGTGTGTGTGTGTGTATCTCCTTTTGCTTATACTTATTTTCCTCAGCTTTCTAACATTGATGGTGTCCTCTATGTATGTAGGACAGGAAAATGGTCCTGTCTTTTCTGGCTTCTTCTCTTTCTGTGGTCCTTCATTTCAAAACTCCTCCTCCTAATTGGAAGACCCCTAATCTTTAATCTTTTTTTATCCAGTTTGTCTCTTCCAGACTTCAACACTACATCTCCAGTTGATACTTCCACAAGGTTTCCAAACCATACTATCAGAAACTCTACTTCCTCTGGCCCTTTTGGACCAAGCTACAAATAATTTTTACTTAAATCACCCCTGATTACCTATGACTCTCTTATTCTAACCTATCAGCAATAAAGAACTCCTAACAGACTGACAATCCTAGGTAGGGCCAGCACAACATTCCTATTTAACCCGAGGCAGCTAAGGAGATAAAACGTTCACTCAAGTGCCAAAGATTTGGCATTGTTGATCTGTCAAGGGGTCATTAGGAAGCCATTTTGTATAAGAACCATCCTGAGTTACCTCCAGCTGGCCCATGAGTGGCCTATAATCAAGGTCAAATATCCACCAATCAGATCAAATGTCTCATTTGCATGAAAAGAACCAAACGAATGATGGCAACCCTAAAACTTACGTAACTGAAAAGGTCAAACCTCACTGAGAAGAGCCTCAGTTCACTGCTTCAGTGTGGACAGCTCCCTGATCACTGTCCTGCCCACTCTTTTCTTGTAGTGTATTCGATAAACCTGCTTTTCTACTTTAATCTGACTTAGGTGAATACTTTCACTGCCCATAACTCTGGCCATCTAGTCTTAACCACCCCACAGTTGAGTCTACAGGAGACCTGTATAAAAACAAGTATTTTTTCCTATGAAATCTAGGCCATAAAATTAGAAGTGACTCTTCCACAAAATGTGCAGATTTGGGAGTATAGTAGGGACATTTCTCCATACAATACAAATAGAAATATCTTATGAGGCAAGGCATATTGATTCATACCTGAAAATTCTAGCATTTTAGGAGGTCAAGGTGGGAGAAACACTTGAGGCCAGGAATTTGAGACCAGCCTGGGCAACATAGCAAGATTCCATTTCTACAAAATGTTTTTTCCTTTTCTTTTCTTTCTTTTTTTTTTTTTTAAAGAAATACCTTATGGCCCAACAATCTCACTACTGGCTATCTATTTGAATAAAAGGAAATCAGTATATCAAAGGGAAATTTGCAGAAGTTCTATTAACAATACTCAAGGTATGGAATCATCCTGGGAGCCCGTTTACTGATGAATGGATAAAGAATGATGATATATATATATATATATATATATACCCACCCACCACCACACACAATGGAATACAATTCTACCATAAAGAAGAATGGAATTCTATCATTGTAGCAACATGAATTAGCCAGAAGACATTATGCTATTTGAAATAAGTCAGGCATAGAAAGATAAGTACTGTGTACTTTCATTCATATCTAGGAGGTAAAAAAATTAAGTTCATAAAATAGAAGTTGAATAGAGGTTATTAGGAGCTGGGAAGGGTAGGGAGCAAGAGGAGGTTATAAATAAGTTGGCTAAAGGATACAAATTAGAGCTGAGTTGGAGGAATATATTCTAGTGATTTGTAGCACTGTAGAGTGAATATGGTTCACAATTTGTGGTGTCTTTTCTTTTCTTTTTTTTTTGAGTAGGAGTCTCACTCTGTCACCCAGACTGGAGTGCAGTGGCCGCTCGCGGCCACCGCAGCCTCGACCTGCTGGGCTGCAGCGATCTTTCCGCCTCAGCCTTCCAAGTAACTGGAACTACAGGCGCATGCCACCATGCCTGGCTAATTTTTTGATTTATTGTAGTGATGAGGTCTCGTCAAGTTGCCCAGGCGGGTCTCGAACCCGCGGGTTCAGGCAATCCACTCACCTCAGCCTCCCAAAGCGCGGGATTACAGGCTGAGCCACCGAGCCCGGCTACAATTATGATTCTAATGACACTAATCAGTGATGGTGTGCTAGTTGAACTCAATTGAGGTAGAAATAAGGTAAAACCAGTCAAGAGTACTAATCACTTAATAGTGGTATTGATCGAATTAGAATGATACCATGGTTTGTTTTTGTTAATAAATGCACCCATTCTTCCACAGCATACATTTCACCAGAGTCATTTTTTACACTGATTTCCATGTGTGACACTGCCTTACTTCAGCGTTTGTGTGTAGTGTCATATGAATTTTTGTTTACTTCTTAAAGTTTGTCAGCAACATTGACGATTAGGCAGGTGGAGTAAAACCTTTAGTGCCTCAGATAAGTACCTGAGTACTGCAGGTGGAATAGGTTGGAATAGCATATTTTGAGAAAGAAAACACTTGAAATTGAAGCGTAAAAGAAGAGAAGTTTGAAAAGTGTATCTATTTTCAGCAAGGCCTGTGTGATATTTAAACTTATTTTTAAATCCCAGAAAGATGATTCACATTTAATATTTGTTGCGTTGCTATTTCAAATCTCTTCTAATGCTTTGGGTTGATTAATTTAAAGGTCAAAAACAATTAATATTTATATGTTCAAACACAAAGTCAGAAGCCCTGTGTCCAACATGTCATAAAAATCTTAGTAGGTAAAAAATATATATATACAAGGTTGATATTATGGGAACTGACTATTGAACCTTAACTATAATTTGCTGTTCATTTCAAATTATCCAGTTGATATTAATATAAAAACTATATTCTATTGATGAGGGGCTGGAATAACCAAAGCTGAAAGTCACCCTACTCTAAGACTTTCCAGAAAAGAGAAGGTAAGACTCCCCTTTTTGTTTAATCCAAAAAAAGACTTTCTGGAAAGTCTTTTTTTTTTTTAAGTTGGAGTTCACTCAGTCACCCAGTGTTTTTTTTTTCTTTTTACTCTTGTTACCCAATTATTTCCTGCATATCCTAGACAGATACTATAAGCTCTTTTTTATTCCAATTTAGTGATGGTGTTGATATTTTCAATACTCATACCTAATTGCAAAACTGGATCACTTTACACATAAAGGGCGAATATTTCTGGTAATTCAAATACCAATAACTCTATGTTTAGAATGATCAAGAAGTGACTATGTTATTTAAAAGTAAGTTAATTTGGCAGTTGTGTTATGCTGTGTATCTCCTTATATAATTTTCCAAAATAAAGGTAAAGACATTCTTGCTTTCCCCATGGTTGATTCAATTAATGAAATCTATAAATCTCCAAAATAAACAAAAAAAGAAAGATGAGATGTAGAATTATACTGGAAATACAAAGTTATACTAAGTAAATATTACATATGATGTATTTAATATCCAACCTAATTGTTTGTCAAGGAACCACAAATACTTACTTTTGTATACATTAATTTCTCAGCTCACAAACATGTTACTTCAGTGTGTGATTACCAGTGCTTTTGCAACAATATCCCACAAATACTTCAGAAGATGGGCAATGAATACATATGTATGTTGCATCTATTTTGAAATATTAGAATTTTTATTGACTTCTGGCTAAGCAAATGTCTCTCAAATATTATTCCCAATGATTGTATCACTTAGAACCATATCTCTCTTTGTAATTTGCTGAACTCATACATTACATAACCCACTCTCAATATTTATACAAGACACTTAGATATAGAAATTTTTTTTTTTTTTTAAGTTGGAGTCTCACTCAGTTGCCCAGACTGGAGTGCAGTGGCCGCTCTCGGCCACTGCAGCCTCGACCTGCTGGGCTCCGGCGATCCTTCCGCCTCAGCCTTCCAAGTAGCTGGAACTACAGGTGTGCGCTACCACGCCCGGCTGATTTTTTGATTTATTGTAGAGATGTTGTCTCACTTGCCCAGGCGGGTCTCGAACCCGCGGGCTCAGGCAATGCACTCACCTCGGCCTCCCAAAGCGCAGGATTACAGACTGAGCCACCGAGTCCCGCCAGAAATATCTTTTAATACGTTTTCTTTTTTTTCTAAAATGACATGACATTTAGGAGAAATATAGCTAATTATTACCTATTTCCAATGCCCTTATTATGCGTCAACAAAATATTGTCAAAAATAAATATAAAATTTAAATTTTATAGGTATTTTAGGTTATATTTATCAGATAGCATCCAAAATAGAAAAAGGTCACATTAGCCTTTTCTTTTGTTACCCAAGATGTTGCTCATGTGAGATAAAAAGAATGATCAGTTTCATTAAAAAGAAAAACAAAGGACCCAGTGACCTGACCACTTCTGCTGTCTATTGCCTATCTGTTATCTGTACTCTCCAGTCTATTGCACTTGTCTGATTGTCTATCTGCTAACATTGGTTAATTGGCTAGTCTTTTTTATTATTCAAGGCTAGTTTTTTCATTATGCAAATATAATGTGAATATGTTACAATGTATGACATTTAATCCAAAATACAACAGAACCTTCCTAAGGCTTAGTCATTTATCCAGGTAAGCATAAGAATAGCTCTAGGTGGTCTTGTTCAAAGGGAAGGGGAGAGGTTGAAAAAATACCGTTTGGTGTGGTAGTGTTTGTTTTTTTCAGAACATAGCAATCTGAGATAACGTTTGCTTTTCTACTTATTTGATGAATTTATGAATCATCACTGTGCCCGTATGAACAGAATAATGAACTTTTATTCATGCTTTGAGCCAGTCTCATGGTAGAGTTTTGTCTGCTTGGAAAGCTGCTTCTCTGGATGTCTGCCTTACTGCTGTTCATCATCCACAGTTCAGAACCCATCCTGGATGTTTCAAATGGCAACCTCTGCACCTGGCACTTCTACCTCCTTACTCTTCTTGATTTTCCTCATGGATGTAAGTACCACCTGAAGTTATCTGACTCATTTCTTTCCTTGACTGTTGCCTGTATCCTATGATTAGAATGTGAGCTCCCAGGGAGCAAGTGCGTTACCTTGTCCATCTCACAGAGCTAAGCCCTCAGCATCTGCGATTTTGTGACCCAGTGTGATGCCTATATGACATAGCTGAATTTCTACCCTGACCTCACCCTGCTTATCTTTAAGAAACATCTTTGAACAGAAGTTCCCCTCTTGAACAGATCAGCTAAAACCAGTGGGATCCAAAAGGGCAGCACACCCGACCTCGAGAGAAACTCTAATCTCCTTATATATGCTTTCCATTCTAAATGACACACCCCTTGGCAGCCAGGACAGGAAGCGTTAGGCTTAAACTGGAGGGAAAAAGGGATGTGATCCAAATTCCTAGAAATTTCTGTCCATTCCCAGGAGAGAAATGAATATTCCTCCTCTTGCTTTTAATGTTCAGTTTCTTCATTAAAGAATCCCATATTTTACCCCCTCTCCTTCCACTCGGTGGGAAGGTGATTTGCTAACCATGTTCTTGCCTCTCCATTCCATGGCCATAGAATTAAAGGTTGCACTGCTTGACCCCACTTTCAGTTCCATATATTGGTTTCACAACACCAGACTGGAAAGAACCCTGTTTGAGTGGCAAAGCTGACTTTGTTGGTAACAGTCTTTGGGGAACCTCATGTTCCTTCAAGATTCTAGCAGTCGCCGGGCTCGGTGGCTCAGCCTGTAATCCCGCGTCTTTGGGAGGCTGAGGTGAGTGGATTGCCTGAGCCTGCGGGTTTGAGACCCACCTGGGCAAGCAAGACCTCATCTCCACAATAAATCAAAAAATTAGCCGGGCGTGGTAGCTCGCGCCTATAGTTCCAGCTACTTGGAAGGCTGAGGCGGAAAGATCGCTGGAGCCCAGCAGGTCGAGGCTGCGGTGGCCGGGAGCAGCCACTGCACTCCAGTCTGGGCAACAGAGTGAGACTCCAACTTAAAAAAAAAAAAAAAAAAAGATTCTAGCAGTCAAGACCACCCGGGGCTGCCTCTAGCACAATGCCAACTTCCCATGAGCTAGAAAAGCCAACCTCTTTGGGTGAACTTTTTCAGAGACATCCCTATTGGTGAGAAGACCCCATGGACTCAAAGCTTTGGAAGTAGAGCGAGCTGTTATACAGAGTAGAAATTGTATGTCTTCTGGGCAGCTCTGCTAGAATGCTCCACCGGTTGGGAAATGTGCACAATCTCATAAACAGTGGCTCTGGTCCTATGCTTGCTATAGTTCCCTCCATCAGAAGACATTGGAACATTGGGACTAGTCAGGGGACCACATTCAAATTTATAGAAGAGAGCAACTTGTGGCAGCAGGATGTAGCCTCCTCCCCATTCCCCTGCCAACCTCTCTCTCTCACCCCAACCCATGCTCTGAAATGACAAGGACTGTGTCCTGTTCATTTCTGATTCTCCATTACCTAGCACAACATTCTAAAGTGTTAAAGAAATTTAAACTGATATTGTTAAGGGGACAGGTGAGGTGAGGAAAGGAGAATAGACACAGAAAAGAAAGATGGGGAAAAAAAATAAAGGGAGGAAGGAAGGGGGAACATGAATAAAGGCGAAGTCATATAGATCTTAAATGGATTTGACTTATCCACAGGGAAATATATTAGAAATTCCTAAAAAATAATTACACAGCCACAGATGTCCCTGGTTTTGAGAACCATCAACACATTTTTATTGAGTGACTTGTCTATGGCAGCCTTATTCCAAGCTCCAATAATTCCATTCACACCCTATTCACTCAGGTTCCCACACTCCATTTGTATTTGCATCTTCAAGTTTATTTTTAGGTCCGAAGACCACAGTGGACACGTTTCTGCCAAATCCCAGCAGTCTCCTTCTAACAGATATGCAGCTTTCACCTTTGACCTCTAATTCACCAGAGAATACTGGAGAGAACTTGCAACCTGCCTTGTCCAGAGCAATGTGACCATGGAAGCCAGCTTCCCTGCATCCAGACACAGAGCATAGTTTCATCTTTCATGTATTTGTTCCTTCTTTCATTAGATATTTACTTCATGCCTACTCTATGCAAAGCATTGCAATAAACCCTTTACCTCACGTCTAACCAGTCTTTTGAAGGTACCTTCAACACTGGCCAAACCCTGTGAGGCTCAGTCCTCATAGCAGGATATAGACTCTCTGCTGTCTCCTCTCTGCGTGGATGCAGGTCCATGTAGCCTATGCCTATCTCTCTGTCCCTGCCTAATTCTATTCTTTGTCTCACTCCTCGACAGCCTCTATGCATAAAAAAGACATATACCCACCAAACTGCCCTCTTAAGGTTCTGTCAACTCACCCAACAAAATATTTCCTTTTTCTGGAAATGTTACTAAGTACTACTCTTGCTGTGTGTGACTAAAATGTTAGAGTCATTTTCTCTGTATAGTTGCAGACTTGAAAGGAAATATTGTTTTTCTTTGGGAAATGAAAATCAGGTTAAAAATAGTTAAGTGTTACAGCAGTTGATATTGAACTGAACATAAAAAGATTGGGTTGTTATAGTCATTAGAAAAGCACTGTTAAAGAAATATTCAAAATATGTGGAAAAAAAAGAAAACCAATGTGAAATTAGAATGCAAGATTGTGTTGTCCATCAATGTACCCTTTACTCTAAATATTGCTTTGAGCTATACTGCTATCAGTATTTGACTTGGACTGGTTTGTCACTCAAATGACATAATGCATGTTCTTTAATATCAGCTTTTACATGGATAGAAGGAAGCAAAAAATACACTTTTGAATTGCTCAGTTATAGATACAAATGATTGATACAAATGACAAAGACATTGTAAGAGTAATATGCCTAAAACATAATTTAGAAGAGTCTCAAAACCCAGAGAACTTGATGTACTATGGTGTAACTTGAAACAGATTTTAGATTTCCTTTAAATGCTAGTAGTTCATAGGAAAAATCTAGAACCACCTGAAAATGAATATATAAAAGTTATTTTAACACATTATATTGAAGCAGAAAAAATACCACTCCCTTCTATTCAGTAACTAATATGTTTAATTATGTCTAATTTTATGAAGACACCAAATTATTCAACAGTCACGTGAGGGAAGGACCCTTTTCCTTTGCATCCTCTGCATGCACCCACACATGAGTTACATCACTGATTCTCAAACTCTTGAGTCCAAAGACCAACCAAATCCATTTTCTATGAAAGCTGGTTCTGGGGCCCAATTCCAGAAGTGCTGAGTTATAGTCCTGGTATCAGTCCCTCAAATCTGAATTTTTAATATTTACCTCTAGAGTTTCTGAAGCAGGTCACATAAAAGAGTATTCAGAAAATCTGTTCCACAGAATGCCTGGTGGATAAATGCAATTAATAATTATTAATGGAATTATTTTACATTTTTAAAAACCTTCCTTTAATTAAAAGAATTTTAAAAGTTTGTATTATAGTAAAAGAACTTTCAATTTGCCATAAAATATGCAAGTGTTTGAATGTAATAATTAATCTATTAATGATCAATGAATTTAATCTATTAGTTTTCATATCTTATGGTAACTTTTTTTTGTTTGAGTCAGACTGTCACTCTGTTGCCCAGGCTGGAGTGCAGTGGCAAGATCACGGCTCATGGTGGCCTCAACCTCCTCGGCTCAGACAATCCTTCCACCTCAGCCTTCTGAGTTGCTGGGACTGCAGGTGCACACCACCATGCCTGACTAAGTTTTTAATTTTTTGTAGACACAAGGTATTGCTATGTTGCCAGGCTGGTTTGGAACACCAGGGCTCAAGTAATCCTCCCACTTCAGCCTCCCAAAGTACTGGTATTACAGGCATGAGCCACCATGTTTGGTCTTTTATGGTAACATTTTTAAAAGTCCAACTAAGTCCAAGTTCACTCTGTTGGAATGCCACATAGAATGTATGCAGTACAGTATTTATATTGTATAAATGTAGACTGCATTCACACAAATATTAGCATGTGAATTTGGAAAAAATTTGGGAAGTAGTTTACATGAAGTTGGTGATCAATATCTAACCATAATCCTCAGAGCACATAAGTAGCTTTAGATTTTATTTTATGTTTTCAAGTAGGTTTTCTGTGTTTAAGTACTTGTTAATCTAATAAAATTCATGCTACTTTAATAATTTTTATCATAAATAATAAGCCTCCTGTTTTTTAAATCTTCTAACTATAGGCTTATGAAAAAGTTCTCAATTTTTTATGCTTTGCAAGTTTTAGAATTTAGATGATTGAAATTATTTCTGTTTTTCATATCCAACTATATCTGAAAGACTGAGAAAGTTTAATTGATATTTATTTTGGTAAACATCTCCATGTTTCTCTTTCTGACTATTTTTATAATAAACAGAATAAATTAAGATATGTTTGAACTTTTTTATAGCATTTTTTTTTTTTTTAGAATTGTACTTTACTCCTCCATCACAGTCCATGTACTTTAAAAAGGATACATTTTCTATCTAGCATTTCTATATGATTATGTTAGGATGTAGTGCTAATCCATGTAGCTATTGCTGAATCTCTGATGTTGTTTGGACTTTATCCAAAAGGTTTAGAGTAGTTCATTGTAGTGTGACTTTTTAAAGTTTTTTTTTTTAGTAATATAGAACTGCTGTTTGTGTCTGTTTAGATAAATGGCACATTTACAATTAAATGAAGAAAAATCATGTTATAAGAATGTGAACATAAAGTCTTGATTAGTATAACAAACCATTTGTTCCATAATAAAAATTTATAATAGGCATGAGAATATTGTAAAACAAATGCCTAAGCATTTACAATGGGCTTCTAATGACAAAATGTAATACATTCTCTCCTAGGGCAGCCACTTAACCTCTCGAAAACTCAGTTTTTATTCTAATTTGTAAATGAGGCTGTGGTGAGAATTACCTGAGATAATTTTATATATGTGACTAACTTAGGTCTTGATACTATAATTCTTTCTTAATTATTATGATTGCACATCAAGTATGTTCTCCCAATATAAGTTTTTAGCTATACCTTCTTGTCAAAATTGTATTCTATTTAGGAAAACTTTAATATCCTAATAGATCCCTATATAAGGCTACATGATAGTTTCTTTTCCTCTGTCTGTTGATAGCATTTGAAACCTATGAAATAAGTGGCATTTAAATCTTTCTTTTTAGTTTTCTTCCCAAACTGAAAATTAAATAGGAGGCTGTGGAAAGTTGCAAGTATCTATTAGACATCAACTAGGGTGTGTGTGGTACATCAAAAGAAAACTAGACATAAGACAAAAGTATGAGACCTGATTACACATCATCACAGTTTCTCTGATATATACACATTTTTAAATAAAGAGATTGTTGGTAGTTTGAAAGCACTATTTCAAATATTTTTTTAACCTAGTGTTTGAAACTATCTCAAATAGGAACTTCTATGTACTTTACATAAATATTTATCTCATTTAATTATCAAAACAATCTTATTAATAAATGCTCCCAAAATTCTTGTTTAAATGATGAGTAAAATGGCTACAAAGAAAAAAAAAGTAACTTTCTCAAGGTCATTCACCCGGTAAGTAAGAGAATAAGGATTTAAATTTTATTCTGACTTCAGAGACTACATAACCACTACTTTCAACTGTTTAAAAAGAACATGTAAGAAATGATAATAAACTTACTATACCACTCACTTTCTTCATAGACAATTGTTTTTTAAACAAACTAGAAATCACCTTACTGTGCCTATACTAATATTCAGTTCCATTGACAGAGATAACATTATTTTTCAAAATTATGTTCTTCCAGTTTAGAAATATCTAGCCCTGACTCCTGCTTTGACACTTGAGTTTTGACTAATACAAATTTTTGTTATTCTTCGTTCTTTCTTTCTTTCTTCTTGATTTTTTAAAACCTCACTGTTTTCATCAAAACTAAGAAAATCATACAAATGTTTGAGGATTAAATTGAATAGTATGTGTAAAAATTTGGGAAGTGTCTGAGCCATTTTACACTTGGACTAATTCACCTTGAATAAAAATAACAGCAATTAAATGTCATCTGAAGATTTAGTGATAATTCAATTTGCATTTTAGTTGTAAAGCAATTAGCTTTCAAAAATACCAATTATAAAAGGAACAATATCAAATATACATGCTGCCTAGAATGGTGCCTTCAGAAGACTTCAGGAATAGATACTGAGTAAACATTTGATAAATAAACATATGCAACTTGAAGCTGATAGTCGAAGAGATTATATGTTGTTTGTTTTGCAACTGAAGTAATATAATATGGTGGCTCAAAAATTAGGTTTAAATTCCTGACTTAGCCATTTGCTGTTCATATGAACTTGAATATGTACTTAATCTTTTTGGGCTTTAGGTCCTCATCTATAAAAGTAAAGGTTAAAAAAATAAGTGCGCCTCTTAAGATTTTTGTGATGAGTAAGGAGGATGGCCCACAACAATTATTTACATTGTTTTTGGTAAGTAGTAAGCTTAAAAAATCAGCTGTTATTACTAAGTAGTAAAATTATGTAAATTTGTATGCTAAATATTAATTTCATGCTCCAATTCGTTTTATTTTGTAATATTTAGACTTTAGTCTATATGAACTAATTCCTGAATGCAAAATCAAAAGTCTTGTTTGAGTAAAAAAACTATAAATTTCAGAGTCAAATTTGTTTAAAAAGTTGGAAGGCAGCTATGCTTACCACTATACCCCCAATGCACATTGTCTAAAACATTGAATTGCTCCATGACCACAAGTATGTTTACTATTCCTTCAGTCTTTCATTTTCAGTTTTCATGCCCCCCCTGCTCCATGTATACAAAATTTAAGAAATAAAATTAATATCATAAAGATTATGGCATTCATGTAGCATGATGTACCATTTCTTAGATAACCAAAGACCAGAGTCTATTTACAATAGAACATAGGGCCAGGCATGGTGACTCAGCCTGTAATCCCAGCACTTTGGGAGCCCGAGGCGAGAGGATTGCCTAAACCTGGGGGTTGGAGACCAGCCTAGGCAATTTGGTGAGACCTCGTCTCTACAATCAATCACAAAAAACTGAGCTGGACATTGTGGCATGCATCTGTAGTTCCAGCTACTTGGAAGTCTGAGCCCAACAGATCGAGGCTGCGGTGGCTGTGAGCGTGCCACTGCACTCCAGCCTGGGTGACAAGAGTGAGATTCCAACTCAAAAAAAACCAAAAACAAATAAACAAAAAACAGAACATAAACATGCTTTGTCCACTAAAAACAAGGCATATAGTTACTTCTTCGCTCACTCATAAGGGCTGCAGCAGCCCAGTTCTTGCAGTATGAATGAAATTTTCCATCAAAACCCACTGGTATCAAATCCTTAAACTTTGATAATGTTTTAACTGATTTTCTCTTAGGCTATAATTATAATTATGTCACTGTTGATGGGGTAGAGAAAAGGCTGTTTACTTGACTGTTCTCCCCTCTACTCTTGGGCTATATTCTTTATTCATTACTTCGCATTTTCTTCTTAGGCCTCGCTCTCCTGAGAAGCTCAGTGAGATTCATGGTGCTGGATGATGTTCATTCATTCAATAAATTTTAGGGAAACATCTGTCCCACATCAGATGGTGTAAAATGACTTCTACGATCTTCAGATCTTTCCAGTTAATTTTAGGTGTTAACTTGACTGGATTAAGGAAGACCTAGAGAACTGGTAAAACATTACTTCTGGGTATCTTTGTAAGGGTGTTTCTAGAGAAGACTGGTAAGAGAGTTAGTAAATAGAGTGGGGAAGATCTGCCCTCAATGTGGGTAGGCACCATCCAGTCAACTGGTGTGGTGGCAGAGGGGTGGGGGGACAGAGAAAAGTATTTTCTCTCTCTTTTTTGGGTATTGGGACACTTTCCTCCTTCTTCCTTTGAACATCAGAACTCCAGGCTCTTTAGATTTGGAACTCCAGGACTTACACCAGAGGCCCCTCAGGTTCTCAGGTCTTCAGCCTTGTACTGAGAATTACACCAACGCCTTCCTAGGTTCTAAGGTCTTCTGAGCTATGTGACCAGCATCTTAGGGTTTCAGCTTGCAGATGGCCTGTTGTGGATCTTCATAGCTTTTATAATCAAGTGAGTCAATTCCCCTCATAAATCTCCTCTTATAAATCTGTGTAGTAGTAATCCCTCCTTATTCACTGGGTATCGATTCCAAGAACTTCAGTGGATTCCTGAAACTCCAGAAAGTACCAAACCCTGTATGTACTATGTTTTTTTCCTATACATACATACCTATGATAAGGTTTAATTTATAAATTAGGCACAGCAAGCAATTAACAACAGTAACTAATAATAAAATAGAACATTATAATAACAGACTATAATAAAAGTTGTGTGAATGTAGTATCTCTCTCTCTCTCTCTCTCTCTCTCTCTCAAAATATCTTATTGTACTGTACCTCAGGTAACTGAAACCACAGAAAACAAAATCGTGGATAAGGGGAAACTTCTGCATGTGTGTGAATGTGAGTATGTCTATGTATGTATGTGTGTATGTATGTATGTGTGTATGTATGTATTTGTTTATTTATTTATGGTTCTATCTGTATGGAGAACCCTGAAAAATACAATACTCCAAGTTTTTTGTTAATCTGGGTAATCAATAAAACTGTGGTGTATAGGATATAACATTATCAAATCATAGAAATGCAGAACTGGAGATCTTATGAGTTATGACTGTCACTTTCGGGTAGGATCCCAACTAAAGCTAGAGAAATGAGACTGTTTTGAAACTTTCAGGAAGAGTGATTCCATGGTTTCTCTCATTTACTTTCTGTAATGTTTTACTTGGAAAAAAAAGATGAAATTAGAATTTTCTATTGTATGTTTTTAAACACTATTTAAACTTAATATGTAACTATTTCTAAAGACCAACATTTAGATTAGGAATTCTTCAGACATGACCATATTTATAATGAAAGAGTTTTTAAAACATATAAAGATCATAACTTACAAACTTGAAAGATGCATTCTCAGGTCTTTCCATTTTTTTCTTAGCCATGGATCCTCCCTTAATAATGTCAATGTAAATAATTCTTTCTTCTTTTGATCATTCACAAGAATTTTTGACGTTTTTGGTGTTTCTCAAATTTAGTGTGTGAACAAGTTGTCTCAGTATCAACTTGGGTGTTTGTTGAAAGTGCCTATTCCTAATCCTACTTCACAGCTACTGAATTAGAAATGTTGGTGCTCATCACCATAATTTATAGTTCTACATTGTATTCTCACTTGTATCAGTCTTCAATTAGTTAATTATGTATCTGATATACAATTATCACCGTTAAATGAGATCATTTCTCCCTCAAATTGTAACCACCTTTTGAAGGCTAGAATACTGCTGTATTCTTCTCTATATGCTAGGGATATCTCAATGCAGTAAACATTCAGAATAGTGATTTTGAATTTCTTCACTTCTTTATTGTTTCTTTATTCTCTATTCCTTAACTCCATCTAAATTATTTTCAATCCACTCCAATTTTTGTAGAACTTATTAAATTTCTTACTTTATGTATCCATGTTTCAAAAATTCTGACTAGATTTCTGTTCCTTTCTCTCCTTCCTATCCATCCCTAATGGTCCCCATTGTGCTTCTCTGACTAGAGCATCTCGTTCTTACCTCATCCCACTTCTAATCTGTTTTCTCTGTCTTTCTACCCAGTGGTAGCTAGTCAGGTAGATCTTAAGAGAAATAAGATTAGTAGATAAGGTGAATGCTTCAATACTGAATTATCATCAATTGCCTGTGTATTATTTTTAAATATAAATTTTGCCTCAGTTACTATCACTTTTCTTAATATCCTTCCATGTAAAATAGTAAAAATAATAATACTAATGTCTTTTTTTCTCTTTTTAGGGTAAAGTACTTTAAATATTATTTGTTTACATATACCAACATTCTTTTTAGAAAAAAAAAAATGATACGTGTGTGTGTGTGTGTGTGTGAGTGTGTGTTTGTGTGTGTATAGATAGACAGGCAGATGTTAGTATTTTGTCCTATCATGTTTTGAATTCTGTATCTTTTTTCACCTTTTAAATGTAGGTAATTCTAAAGTCTTCATTGTATTATTCCATAACAGACTGAAAGAGGATTGTTCTTCCTCAACAAACTTAGGCAGAAACCTCAGAGGAAGAGGCAACTAGGATCCATTGAGCAAAACAGTGGTGGACAGAGAGAGGAAGGTGTTGCAATCTTGACTGTTCTGCACCAGGGTAGCCATGAATTTAACTTGAGCAGCCTTATCCAGTGGGGAAGAAATATCAATTAATGACTCACAATTCCCTGCCACAGCCAGATCTCAACTCTATGGAAACCGTAAGAATTTCTCTATCAGATACAATACAGTTTTCTTTCATTGTAAAGATTCTTTGGTTGGTAACACTTATTTAAATATTTAGGGAAAAAAGTTATCCCAAACGCCAAAGTCAAAGGGATACCATAATCTTTAAAGACCAAATTAATTTAACTGATCCATATTAGCTGGCATTCATTATTTGTTCAATTAATAAAAAAAGATTGTTAATAAGTGACTGAAGAATTTTGGATTACTGAAAAATTAAATCTTATATTTAATTAAATTAAAAAGAAAATGTGGTGTCTTAAGATTGTTTTAAAGCTGATAACCAATGGTTTATACTGGGCCTTTACCAGAGGAATACACTGTAACTAGTAGATCACCATGAAATATGAAAAGGGGAGGGTCAGGGAGAGAGAATTTGACAACGTCTGAGTAATACCATTTAAACACTGAACATGGTGGCATATAATTCCCAGATTATATACTGTTATATGGCATCACTCTTTGCTTAAATGTAATACTCATTGAGCAACTAGTTTATCATGGTTAGATGTCTTTTGAATGAATAATTGAATAAATAAGAAAATGATTCTTCAAATTATGACATTTATATTTTGGTGTTCATATTTTGGTGGCTGTTTAAAATAATATGAAGAATATTTAATTACATAAAAATGTCCAATATTATATTGTTAAATTTTAAAGCAGATAACAAAGTTGATTGTAAAATACAGTCATATTTTGTGTAATAATTAGATATTTTAAATTTAAATTGTGTATATATAATTGTTAAAATACTGCACATTGGAAAAATACATTATCCCTAATTTTTCAACATTTTTAACAACAATTGAAAGAAATTGTAGTGATATCCTAGGGCATACATCCCTAATTATGTGCTAGGACAAACTACTACAAATGAAATTACTGGATCAAAAGACTTCTTTTCTTTTTTCTTTTTTTCAGGCTTTTGATACATGTTTGTTAAGTTTACTTTATGAAAGGCTAAGACGATTTACATTCTGTGTGTTTTGAAGCTCAGTTTTGTCCACACAGAACCGTGTGAAGTCTTCCAGGTACCGGTAAAAACCGTTTCATGTAAGAACAGGATAGCTTTCATTTTGTTGTGAATATTGACCATGTTAATTTTTGGCATTTGGTTGTTTTTAAATGCACATATTGCACTGATGTTCTTGGTAAAGATTGATGTCTTTGTTTGATCTTAGCCTATCATCCTTTACACACAGTTTGGAACACTTTTCCACAGTCTCATTGAAAATCACCAGACAACACTTCACACCACCTTCTGCACATTTCTTTCAGTTTGCCATTTAGTAACTGAAAATTTGGGGCATGTTCTCAAGTCCCAACAAAATCATTTTCATAATTTTCTAAAGCAGTATCTTGCGGGACTTCATTATTAAGCATTTCATTCCAATATCAGTTCACTAATCTTATTTTCTGCCCTAAAAATATTTGCCACCTCAAATAACTAACAGATTGTTCTAAGCATTATTTTCTCAAACAGAAACAGTATTGCATTTCAACTTCTCGAAAAGAAACAAGCTAACATTTATTGAGCCATATGGCAAAAAGACCATGGCCCTTTGAAAAGCTGAAAGAGGACTGAATGAAAGTTGTTCAGAAAGACGTATATGAAGTTATGTGATGATTCTGGAGAGATGAGTGGAAAGTAAACCATGCAGTAGCTTTTGGACCATGTTAGGGTTTCGTTCTTTATTCTAAGAACAACAGGAAGTTCATTATGAGTTTTAAGCTGAGGGTTTGGTACAGTCAAGGTGGCCAATCAGAATGGCATTTCAAAAGTTTATTCTGGTGCAAAGCAAACTGCTTTGGGGAGTGTTTAGAATGGAATATGTGGACACCAATTCATAGTGAATGTACTTGATCCATGTTTAGTAAGCAAATAGACAAAACATAGTGAAAGACTGGAGATGAGAGGTGAAATAGGGGAAGATATCTATGATCATGACTGGCTTTTGCTTTGTAGAATGAGATGGATACTAAAACCAATGAGTCAGATATGAAATGTAGGATGATGTCTGGCTTTAGGTAAGCAATCACATGGATGGGAGAGGGTGGGGCTCCAGAGAGAGGACAGGACAGGAGATCCAGTCTATTTGTGTGGGGGTTAGGTGTGCAGACAGTGATGGAAGCTATGGGATTTGGTGAGATTCCCTGAGGACTGAATTTAAAGGGACACATGAAGAGACTCTTGGACTGAGTCTTGAGGACATCTGACATTTCATAATTGAATAGAGAAGGACAAGTCAGCCGAGAAGATGGAGAAAGGGAAGAGGAAAAGCAAAATGACAAGTGTTTTAAGTAATAAAGATGATAGGTGAAAAAAATGATGACTGAACATTAATACTGAATTTAATGCCATAAATATTACTGATGACTTATGTGGATAGCACTTCAGCAGTGATAAGGGGAGAAGTCCAATTGGTATTGTTGAGAAGTAAGTGAGGGTTGATAAAATGATGCACAGAGATAACTAGTAGAAGAAATTGTGGGTGGGATCAGAGGAGAGAAAAGACAGTATCTGAGGAGTCATATAGATTCTTGATTATTTATTGATTGATTTCAGATCAAGATATCTGAATAAGTTCAACAGTTGCAGTAAAAATTCAGTTGCAAAGGAACACATTAATGGCAAAGAGAGAAAGAAAAATTGATAATATATTGAGGTATATATTGGGGAGTAGACCCCACCAATAGAGAAGAAGTATTTATCATACAAATAAGGAAGCACAATTTCACGTTTTGCTTTAGAGACCTTTCTTCACACATTTATATAATATAGCTGACTTTATAGTCTTACCTCCTTAAGCTGGGACTCCACTGCTTTTTAAATATTCAAATTAAGACATTCAAAATAAAATAGATGCAAAAATCCACAGAAATTTTTTAGAATCTTCCATTCATCCACTTTTCACCTATGGATTTAGTAAGTATCACACAGACATAATGATTTACTGTTCTGAAATGTTTAGTTTGAGACACCTCTTATCAACAAGGGTACCTGAACGAAACATTTTTGTATGCCTAACCCCTAACTGTACCCCACAATAACAT
>CAUYQG010084803.1:0-56965 GCA_963574415.1 Tarsius wallacei | reverse complement strand
TTCACAATGTTGATTCTTCCAATCCATGAAGATGGGATTTTTTCCACTTGTTTGTGTCATCTTTGATTTCTTTGAGCAGTGTTTTGTAGTTTTCATTGTAAAGGTCTTTCACGTCTCTGGTTAGGAAAATGCCAAGGTATTTCATTTTTTTTTGTGGCTATTGTCAATGGGATTGTGCTTTTTATTTGGGTTTCTGTTCATCTATTATTGGTGTAAAGAAATGCAATTGTCTTTTGCACATTTATTTTATACCCTGAGACTTTGCCAAAGTCCTTTATCAGTGCAAGGAGGCTTTTGACAGATTCTCTTGGGTTTCCAAGGTACACAATCATGTCGTCTGCAAAGAGAGAGAGCTTGACTTCCTCTTTTCCTATTTGGATACCCCTGATTGGCTTCTCTTCTCTGATTGCTCTAGCCAGGACTTCCAATACTATATTGAACAGGAGGGGTGAGAGTGGGCATCCTTGTCTTGCTCCCGTTTTCAGGGGAAATGGTTCCAATTTTTGTCTGTTTAGGAGTATGCTGGCTGTGGGTTTCTTGTAGATGGCTTTTACTATTTTGAGGTATGTTTCATGTATGCCTAGATGTTCAAGGGTTTTTATCAAGAAAGGGTGCTGGATTTTATCAAAAGCTTTTTCTGCATCTAATGATATAATTATGTGGTTTTTGCTTTGACGTCTGTTGATGTATCTAATTACATTTATGATCTTGAGAATGTTGAACCAGCCTTGCGTCCCAGGGATGAAGCCTACTTGGTCATGATGGATGATTTTTGAGATGTGTTGTTGAATCCAGTTTGCTAGGATCTTGTTGAGAATTTTAGCATTTATGTTCATCAAAGATATTGGCCTGTAGTTTTCTTTCTTTGTTGGGTCATTACCTGATGGGTATCAATGTGATATTGGCTTCATAAAATGATTTGGGAAGAGTTTCATCTTTCTCAATCACTTGGAATACTTTCAGTAGGATTGGTATGAGCTCCTCCTTAAATGTCTTATAGAATTCTGCTGGAAAGCCATCTGGTCCAGGGCTTTTTTTTTTTTTTTGTAGGTAGTTTTCTTATTACATAGTCAATTTCCTTGATTGTTATTGGTCTATTTAGGGTCTCAGTTTCTTCTTGTTTCAACCTAGGCAGGTTTTGTGATGTTAGAAAGTCCTCCATTTCCTTAAGGTTTTCAAGTTTGTTTCCATACAAGTGTACATAGTAGTCTCTAATGATCTTTGATATTTCTTCAGGGTTGGATGTGACTTCACCTTTTGTGTTTCTGATTGTGTTTATTTGGGCTTTTTCTCTTTTTTTCTTGGTCAGTCTAGCTAGGGGACCATCAGACTTGTTTATTCTTTCAAAGAACCAGCTTTTTGTTTCATTGATTTTTTTGTATTATCTTTTTGTCTTCAATGTCCTGGATTTGGGCTTTTATTTTGGTGATCTGGATTCTTCTGCTGAAGTTAGGGTTATGGTGGTCTTGCTTTTCCAGCTTCCTTAGGTGACTTGTTAGGCTGTTAATTTGTGATCCTTCCATTTTTTCATGCACGTTTGTAGAGATATGAATTCCCCTCTCACTACAGCTTTCATGGCATCCCAGAGATTTTGGTAAGATGTTTCTTCATTTTCATTTGTTTCCAGGTATATTTTAATCTCTGTTTTGATTTCATCATTGACCTAGAAGTTGTTTAGCCTCATGCTATTTAGTGTCCATGTCTTTGTGGGTTGGGGGGGAACCCTGTTGGTATTGATGTTTATTTTTATTCCACTGTGGTCAGAGAAGATGCATGGCAAAATTTTGATCTTTTGAAATTTTGAAATTTGTTTATGCTTTATTTATGGCCAAGTATGAGGTCAATCTTAGAGTACATTCCACGCAGTGATGATAGAATGTATATTCTGTGGTCGTTGGGTGGAGTGTTCTGTAGGTATCAATTACATCCATTTGGTCAAGAGTCACATTGAGGTTCCAGATCTCATTGCTGATTTTTTGTCCTGATTATCTGTCCAGGGTTGTGAGTGAGGTATTGTAGTCCCCAACTATGATAGTGTTAGAGTTGATATCTTTTTTTAGTTTACATAGAAGCTACTTTATGAAAGTTGATGCTCCTATGTTGGGTGCATATATGTTTAAGATGGATAATTCTTGTTGATGGATTGAGTCTTTTATCATTATGTAGTGGCCTTCGGTATCTTTTTAAATTTTTAATAGCTTAAAGGGTTCTTTCTCCTTATTTGTTTGTTCTTCTCTAGTCCTATAAAAACCCAGAGGATAAAAGCACTCATTCTGACTTTGCAAAGGACAGGCAGTAAGGGCCATTCAAACTGACTTTTTACACTAACTAAGCAATCACATAGGGTGTGTGACAATAAATAAATTAAAGAAAACAAATGCTTCATTGATGTAATTTTATATATTGAAAGACCAAGTAGCTTTGGCAGATTGAGGCCAGATAGTGAGACGGCTTGAAAGTTATGCTAAAGAATATGGATTTTAATTCAAAAGCAAAAAGATGTCCTTTGAACTGATATTATAATCCACATTGGTGAGAAGTCTTATGACAGCCACACTCCAAAGACAGCCACCAGAGAACCTCACTTCCCAGTGTTTATGCCCTGGTGTACTTACCTCCCACACTGACTTTGGGCTGCCCCTATATTCACTTGTGAATGTCACTTTCACCAATAGAATGTAGCAGAAGTGACTTTTTGCATGGAGAGCTCTAAGCAGTCATTTGAGAAGTTTGTCTACATTGATGGAGACCACAGAGGGAGGCTGTATGGAGGGAGAAATCCAATCTTTCCAACACTTCAATTCAACCCCATATTCCATCCCTTATTGCTTCCCCCACCTCACTTTGTTTTTCTGCATACCTTTACTATGTTCTCTTTTCATTTATACCTGAATTTCTTCCACATGACACATCTATTGTGCTTACACCATTATATGCAGGGTTTCTGGAACAGGCTTTGAGTAACACATTCTCCTATCATTTTTTTCTCTCTCTTTCAGTTCCCCTTGACTTCTTTAGGGTCTACATGTTCCAAAAGAATGCTGGAGACAAACTGCAAAGGGAAACACCAAGGAGGAAGGAACACTATATTCTTGAATCTTCCATTTCCCTTGGAGAAATGTTTAGCAACATCCAGCATCAATTCTCAGAGCAAATCCATTTGTGGAGTTAGGAGTCACACATGCCCAAACCTGAAGGGCTCGATTTTCTAGTTAGCATGACAGGGGACTCTTGCCACTGTCCTCATACAGTACTTTATCTCAAGTGACTTTCTGTTCTCCAGATGTTCTGGCAGTCTAAGCATAAGGTAAATTAACATGAAAAAGATATCAAGTATCTCTGGGGCCTGAGTATCTCCTACTTGAGCTGTCACTCTCCATTCCAGAGCAAGGAGTATGCCTGCCTTCCCAACTGCCACTCAAGTTCAGTCATTAATCGTCTCTTTCTTCCTCATCCCATACCCACTCCTCACAGCCTGATATCTGTTCATGTTTCAGCCTAGTTCTGCCCACTGAGTTTCCAGCTGTGTAGTCTTTGATCATCTTCTTAATCTCTCTATTTCTGTCTCCTCATAGGCAAAATATAAAGCATGAGATCCATATTAAATATGAAGCATCATAGTGGGAGGACCTAGTGTAATGATGGACAGCAGGGATTTCAGCATTTCACAAACTCTCACCTGCTTCCCACATCTACCTGGATAGACTTAGACATGTCTTATTGGCTGTTAGAGTTTCACTTTTGAATAACAGTAAAAGTAACCCCTACAAAAGGTGGATCCTGAAGAGCAAATTCAATAATGCATGCCAAACTCTGAGCAATGTACCTGACACCTGAGAAACTATTAATAAATGTTAACTACTATTTTAGCACAAGGTTACTGCTATTTTTTAAACAATAGCTGCATTTGGGAAATAATCATTATGGGTGTGTTTGTGTGTGGCCACGTATGCATGCACGTGCTCATGTAGAGGTCCTCAAACTAACCACCTGCAAAATATTTTATTTCAGTTTGAGTTTCCAAGTCAATGAGACAGAAATGAGATGGCAAATGTGCTTATTCAAATGCCATTTTGCTCTTGAAAAGACTTACTCTTTTTTTCGCTTTTGTTGTTGTCTTATTTTAAAGATATGGAGTACAATTCAAGGTTAGGTATGTAAGTGGTCACCATACAGGTGAGGTTTGGGCCTCCCATTGGTTCTCACTTTCCTGGCTTGGGATCAGGTACCCTTATCAGTGTTATGTGCCCTCCATTCCTCCCCTGGGAGTGACCTGTTACTGACCATCCTTTTCATGTAGTATTATGATAAATGTTCAGGGTCCTCTTATAAGTGAGAATATGTGGTACTCCATTCCTTGCATCTGTGATAGATCACTGAGTATGACGGACTCTAAATCCACCAAGTGGCTAGGAAGTCCATAACTTTGTCCTTCTTTATAGCTGCATAGTACTCCATTGCATATATGTAGACTTAAACCTTCTTTTTATAAAAATTATAACTGCAGCCAAATGTTTCCAGACCTACTTCCTGACTTCAGAAAGAACTAGGAATCAAGCACGGTAAATAAGGATCAACCCTACTCTCTCACTCACTTTCATAGCTGCATTAAGCAGTTGCTCCTCTAGTATTTTTAATTTTAATACTAAAATTCTCAAAATCTCTGGATCAGGATGTTGAACTGGGGACTCAATTTCCAGACTAGGCTTTGTAATTTTGTGACTATGTGCCTTCAGACAAGTTATCTAACTTCTCTAAATTTTGGTTTTCGCTTTTGTGAAATGGAGATACCATTAATGAGACCAGAATACGAACTGATGTATTGTGAAAATGTGATTTATTTGGGGCAGTAAACTGCATTATTAAAACAAGAACTACTTGAGTTAAGGGACTGCTAGGGGCATATGTCCCTGGCCAGGTATCCTTCTCCCTTGTAGAGAGAACTGGCAAGGTCTGTCAAACTCTGACTGATTAGTTGTGATTGCCTAGGAAATTATGTTGAAAGGGATTATGAGAGCACATCTGGTTGAGTGTTAAACTGTAGAGATTGACTGGTGATGTCTACTGCAGGCATGGAGGAAGACATTACCGCTCTGATATAATTCGCCATCTCAGATGAAGGTACTTCTCTTGGGATTAGTTGACTTAAAAGGTCACACGCCAAAGAGGTGGTGGTGGTGGGGAGAAGAGTACTGATTAACCAGCTGACTTTCGCCCAGCAGAGCAAAGTGACAAGTGGGGAGAAGAAGAAGCAGGTCTGAAAGAGAAGCCACTGTCTGAAGGCAAGACTCTCCTTTCATTGCAAAATCAGTGAACCTGGAGCCCCAGCCACAGTCGGGCTCCATTCCACAGGTGCAAGAGATATTCGCTCTTCATGGTGCTCCCAAACTGCTCTGTCAAGTATGATATTGAAGAGTTGACACTGAGCCAGACCAGACACTCAAAAACTCATCAGCTCCTATGGCTCAGAAAACTCCCCCCTGGCTGCCTCTGCCCCTTTGGAGATGCCGAGTCGTAGAAACTTAACAAGCTCTGACACAGTGCAGCTAGCACAGCCATTCACAAGCAAAAGCTCATTCTTGGGGGCTCTGCAGGCCTTGTCTTTGCCTTGTTTGTTTTTCTACCCTGGAATGAAAAAGCACAGAGATGACTCCAGGTAAAAAGCTCAAAGCTTTCGCAAACATCCAACTAAACACATGGGTCTGAGTGTGTTTATTTTTAGGTTTGTTTCGTTGTTTTGCATTTCTTTTGCAAAATCTTCAACAAGATGTAAAGCAAGACATTTGTTTGTAAAACACCCAAACACGAGTGACTCTGCTGTCTGCCTGCATTATTTTAACCCTGAGATTGACAATAAAAGGCATAATATTTCAATAAAACAAAAGTATTGTCAGCAAAAAAGTAGGATGACATACTAAGATGCAGCACTATGATAAACTAGTAAAAAAAAAAATTGACGAAAACCAGAAACACATAAGACTGCAATTTAATCTTTTTATTTGAAATATAAATATTGTTACTATCAAGCTTGACAGTATAGAAAATGTGTGCCCTGAAGCCTTCTGACAAAACAAAATTTATATTTAAAACTTCCTGAAATAATACCTTTCATCCATAGGGTTTTGTCACATTGCAATGGCTCTGAGCCTACTGTATGGCCCTGCACCTTTAATTATTTTATGCCTAGAAGACACATTTTAAATAGAAGAGGCGGGTTACAAGAGTTTTGACAGCTGAAACTGATTAAAATACTGACAACATGCACTCTATAGAATTCCCTGAGGTTTTTGTCAAAGACCCATAGGAAAGTTAAAGTATTTTTACACACCAGCATGAAACATCCAGGCCAGGCTAGTGGTGTCATTTGCTGCCCGGCCCTTGCCAGAGAGACGTTCAACAAAAATTCCCTTTTTCAAACGTTGGAAGGCCACAGATTGGAAAACTGGTCAGCCTATTGAGTTTGCTAATCTGTTTCCAGTTAACAAAGCACAGGGCCCCTTTCCAAGGCCAGCTGTTTTATCTCATTTGCCAAAGAGAAGAAAAACTGGATGGCTTGCTTATTTATTTATCAGTCTCTTTTACAAGGGTGTTACCAACTGGGCTGGTTTTTTCCTGGATCAAGGCTTATTTTGTCCCCACATTGTTTCTTGTTAGGGAGTGTGATTTTTACAATCCTTAGTGAAAATCCAGTATCCACCAATCTAGTCACTTTTGCTGCCCACTGCATGGGGTAGTGAGCCAGAAGTCATAAATCTGAAGATGATCTCTGGAAACAGAAGCTCTCTTCATTTCTGAGACTTGAATTTTAGGGCTGGATCCCCACAAGCTGGTTGAGTCGTACATCCACTCATTAATTCATCACACTGATGTTTATTGAGTACCTTTTGAGCCCCTGCCCATCTAAACACCATGGCCAAAGGGAAAAACCACAGGTAGATATTTCTGGGATCATATTCAGACAGAGGAAGCAACAACTGGGTGGAGCCAGCTTTAGAGGCACTCCAAGTATTGACTTGGCCTCTGAGTGATTTTTGAGGGCTCAGGAATAGTGACCTGGGACAGGACATTTTACTGTCATTTCAAGATGTCACCAAGAGACTCAAGGACCTCTGATCTTACTACAGCCCAGAAAATCGAGAGAATTGACTGGACTGCTTTTCTGGATCACAGCTGATCTAGTTTAACAGAAAATAGCAGATTCTTTCCATGGAGTCTACACATCAATCCGAAGCCTCTGGCTTCTTAAACAAACTCATGAACAATCCTAAGCCTTAGGACATGCATGGAACAATGGTCACTTCTAAAGCTTTTCAAAGAGCTAAAAGACAATGACATGAATGATGAGTAGGACAAGTTTTAACAGGCAAATAGGCAGTATTGCAGGATGTTTAAGGCCAGGGCTCTGCAACCAGGCTTCCTGGCTTCAAATCCTCGCCTTACCACTTACAGGTTCTGTAACCTTGAGCAAGATATTTACCATTTCTTTGCCTCAGTCTTCTGCACTGCTGAATAGATGGCAGCAATCAGAGTACACGCCCCATAAGGTTGTTGCAATGATTAAATCAAACCATACATACAAAGTACAATACTGAATTCAGTGCTGAGATCTAGTAAAGGCACAAAAAGTATTAATTGATAGGAGTGTGGTCCTTGTTCATGCTCAAGGGACCTTGTTCAATTGCATCTTCTTCTCCAGATCTTTGCACTTGCTGCTTTCTGTGCTTGGAAAGTTTTTCACCAGATCATGACATGACTGATTCTTCCTCTTTATTCAAAATTCGGTCCAAACATTATTACATCATAAAGGCCCTCATAACTGTTGGTCCTTTGTAGAACACATACCACACACCCAGAGCTAAGACATTATCTGCTAACCTCATTTTTTAATTTACAACAAATAAAGTGATCTGACAGTATCCAATTTAATTATTTTTCATTGTTTCCTTCCCCCATTCAGAATGTAAGTTTCGTAAGATGAGGATGTTTGTCATTTCCACTCATTGAGGTTTCTCCTGTGCCTGTACTGTCTCTGGCACTGTATCAGTTGGGGTTCAACCAGAGAAGCAGAACCACTGAGATTTATGAGTAGAGTTATAGGTGTAGGTGGATATGGAGATGAAAAGGAGATCGATAAATAGATAGGTGATATACGTAGATAAATCCCATTAAGATTTTTTTTTTACAGGAACTTAGCCTTCCACAATTGTGGGAACCGATTAAGCCATCTCTAACACTGTTGTCTCCAGATCTAATGCTGAAGCTTAAAATCCACAGGACAGGCAGTCAGGAAGAGGAGATGGATATAAGTGGAGAGGACCAAGGTAGACTGAAAGCTTCAAGCACAAGCTGGGACACTGTGAGGACAGACTGCGACCCATGTCATTTTTGTGGCCTCTGACTTTGGTGACGCAGGTCTACCTGCAGAAGCCAGGGCCCTGTGTCACGGAGCTCAACTCATTCCTGGACCAAGACTTGCAGAAGAGGAAGGAGGATATAGAGGAGATAAAGCAATGTCAGGCCAGATGTTGCTTCATGCCAATGAAGTGAGTCAGCAGCTCAGTAACAATGCTTGTGAGCTACAAAGTGGTGAATACTTGCCTTCTGTCCTCCACGTATCTTTGGAATCTCTCCTGTGGCCCACCCTAACCATAAAAATATAAGGAGAGAACTCTGGGAATTGTAATTCAGCTTAGCCTAGTTGACGCAATAACAAAGCCAGCATAGGCACAGAGGTACTGGATACATCTGAATTCATGGGAGAAAGGGAAAACATGAAACAAGGAGGAGAGGAGGGAGAAAGAGAAAGAAGGCGAGAGAGAAAAGGAAAAGGAACAAAAAGCAAGACTATCAACACTGTTCTTAAAGGCTTGGCATCCCCACAAACTTCCCGATTTGTGTTGTTATTTCCACAATTTTGTGCTCCTTCCTTCACACTTCCTGTAACCCCCCATTCTCATAGACTTTCTCATGAATCCATACTCAGTTTCTGGGGAAAAAAAAGCTAGGAGTATTAATGTGCACCAAGAGTTATTCCTAAGATAGGACTCAGAACATTTGCTTTCATGCAAGGCTTTATGTCAAGTGGGAAAATGAGAGGTGGATGTCCAGGCCTGAGCTAGCAGGCGGTGGGCTCCTGACACTAAGGGGTCCCTGGTGATGCCATCCTTGAACAAATACCTCTCATCTACACTGCCCAGTACTAAGAATGCAGACACTTGGCCACCATGTATATGAAAGTTATATAATAAAAACAATATGTAAATGAGATCTTAGCTAGTGTGCAGTCTCTTTCCACAGATAAAACTCTGCCAGGAATGGTCTAGACTTTGTGAAGGTCTCGCTTGGGAACTTAACCGGTGAATTCCATTAATGCCCAGCAGCGTCCACATCCCATCCTAATCAGGGGATACCATGCAATTTTAGGTACTTCTGATGGCTACCAAGGAAATACCCCTGCATTTCTCATGTCCAGTGGTCCAGAGGCATAGTGTGATATCTGTAGAAAAATGCTGTAAAACATTCAGAAATAAGTACCTAAGATATTTGCATAAATACCACCCAACTAGCTAACCATTCATTGTGCTTCAGGATCCAATTTAAAGAGAATATCTTCCCCTAGACCCTCCTAATCCATTTTCACCCCAAGTATGGCTTGAAGACCTACCATCCATGCCCTAATATATAATAACAAAGATGAAGATGATAACGGGATTTGTTTTTGTCACTGTATATTTATAAGATGCTAAGCTATAAGCTACACAATTTCCGTCCATATGCTTATTTAATCCTCTCAACAAACTTTTGAAATGGCCCCTATATTCCCCATTTTACAGATGTGGAAATGGGAACTCAGATGAATTAAATAAATTGAAGAAGCCATACAGCTGGTACGTGGGACAAAGCCACGTGTCTCACAGTGGAGGAGGTTTACGTCTTCGGTGCTTAACGAATGTCTGGTTCACAGCAGATGTTCAGAAAGAGTTCGGTAAATAAGGAAATATTGAATGAGCTGCTGGGATATTAACTCCAATCTTTCCCCATCAGCATGTTTACTCCTGGTTCTCTTCATGAACAAATCATCCAGCAATACTAAATTTGAAAGAAATTAATTTTCTCCTTCATTTAGAACTAGCTATATAGTTTATGAGGCCCAGAGCAAAATGAAAATACAAAACTTTTTCTTCAAAAATTATTAAAAATTTCAAGATCTTGACAGAAGATCATCAAACCACATGTGGCCCTTTTTAGCATGGGGCCCTACATATTTGCACAGAAAACACACCCCTGAAGCTAGTCCTGCCTGCACTCAAGACTTGAAATATTTTGGCAAGGGCCTTTCATGTAGGGAGTCCTCAACTGGGTCATACTTTCTCATTTCCATACTCTATTGCCTCTGACAAACATAACTTCTACAGTCAGGACCCTAGGGAAAATTACCATGCTGCCATTTAGATTATATCCAAACATACATGGCCTTGACCTTGCGTGGAAGTGCCTAGATATCGCCAAAAGCAAACAAGGACATACTCTAAAGATGGTGGGAGCCATCATATTGGATGTTGCTGCCATCTTATTATGACTTTCAAGATAACTTCAGGGGTTTTGTTATAACCTAAACAAAAGATGTAACAAGTTTTAAGGACCTAGATGCCCACAGTAGACAGATTGCTGAAATTTGGGACACACCGTCTGTCTTAGACACTGTGATCCTGGCAGTGGTTTTGATTTCTGCTTAAGGACCTCATAAGAAAAATGTGGCCTCCACAGACTGAGCAAAATGGGGCAGATGCAGACTTCAAGCAAAGCTATTTGAACAACCATCCCAGGAGAACCATCAAACAAAGGAAAGTAAAAAAAGCAAGAAGGGAAAACAACCTCAAAAACATCCAATCTTGATGAATCCAAGAATGCATTTTCCCCTGTACAACCTGCTCCCCATCAGGCAAAGTTCAGCCCCCAAGCGGGAGGAGGTCACATGGGGCGGGGGCAGGGGAGCCAGTCTGAGTATCCCACTGACTGTTCTTCAGGCTGCCTGGCCTCTTTGAAACTCCTCCATCACAGTCTGAGACAGGACATCCCTTGAGTACCTATGTCTTTTCATTCCACCAAGGCCGCCTACACACCCTAGAAAGAACACTAATCCAAGCACAGCGTCGTGGAATGGCACTGGATTTTAAAGCAGATGACCCAGACACAATCAATAACACTGATGTTTTGTTTACTGTGGACCTTGAAATCTCTGAAATACTAACATGCAGTAGGAAGAATTGAGTCAGAGGACGTGATGGTACAATGAGCAGGGCCTGCCACATGCTGGGTGCAAAGCAAGTGTCTGTCTGAATAAGACCGTCTCTGATAACCTGGAGACTCATCATGAAGGTCTATTTAAGAAAACAGATTTCTAATTCCAAACTTTGCTTGACTAAGTGCAAGGAAGACACTGATTCCATACTCAATAGAATGGGGACATTTGGTTGTAATGGGATTTGTTTTATATTAGATTCCAGGAAATCAATCCCCATTTCGGGTCATCCTCTATGCTTTCCAATGTTCATTTTTTTATTTTATTTTATTTTTTTATCCTTGTGCTCTGTGGCGTAGGTTTGAGGTCCAAGACACAAGAGGTTTGCTCAGGTTTATACAGCTACTGAGTCAGAAATGAACAGCACACCAGTTTATCACAAAACTAGTGCACTTGTCCCTGTACAAATTCACCCTAAAGTCTTCTGCACAAAATGTCAAACCAGCCCAGCCCTGTGACCTACAAAGGAAGACTAGCACCAGAGGCAGGCTTTGGATTCCCTCTCCTCGTCAGTTACTTGCTATGTAGGAGTCCCAGGTTCCACTCCCTCATTGTTTGTAGTTGATTTGAAGCCTCCTATTTGCAAAATCCCAGTCGATGCCCAAGATAATTCATATTATCCTGTCCTGCATTTGCTTTGTCTCATCTCTTTTCATCTGAAATGTGATTATTATTTTGCTTTTGGTTCCAATTATGGAAAAAAGATGAGCAAGGAATGGAAAACAAGTTATGTGATGGATAAGTAAGAAGAGAAGCCCCTTAACTCATAATTGGCCTTTGAGGTCTTTAATTATTTTTGGTCTAACTTAAAATAACTAGGTGAGGGGAGATGTCAGGGGATTCATTCTCCAAAGACTCAGCCAGCTAATGGAGGTACTGGAGGACTGGTTAGCTTTGAGAATTCTCTGGACTGCTGAGTGGAAAAGCAGGGGAAGGTTATATTTAGGGTGACCACTGCATTCCAGCTTACTCCGTTTTTTGTTGATTTTGGTACTGAAAATCCTACACCCCAGTCGAAACTCTCCAGTCCCGAACAAACGGGGTGGTTAGTATATTAGTCTGTTTTGCATGGTTGCAAAAGAATACCTCAGTGTGGATAATTTAGTAGGCAAAAAGGTTTATTTGGCTCACAGTTCAGCAGGATGTACAAGAAGCATAGTGCCTGCATCTGCTTCTGATGAGGCCTCAGGAAGATTTCAGTCATGGTGGAAGGTGAAAGGGGAGCAGGCATGTCACATGGTGAGAGCAGAAGCAGGAGACAGAAGGGAGGTGCCAGGCTCATTTAAACAACTAACTTTCTCAAGAACCAACAGAGTGAGAACTCACTCATTGCCATGAGAAGAACACCAAGCCATTCATGAGGGACCAGTCTTCATGACCCAAACATGTCTCTCTAGGCCCCACTTCCAACACTGGGGATCACATTTCACCGTGAGATTTGGAGAGCATAACGAGTTACCCTTGTAGTTAGACCAGAGTGAAGACGGCAAACAAGGAAGGGGAGGAAAATGACCCGGGTGGCATTTCAGCACAGCCAACATGTCCCTAGTCTCTACTGTGTGCCCAGTGATGCATGAACAAGATCCACTCTTGCTTCTCCCAACATAGAGAGGGATATGCTGTGGGGGTAACAGATATTTTCAGAAAAATTGCAAAGCAAGGTGACCTATGATTTGAGAAATTCACGAATCCAGTCTACAGTGTAAAAGATGGTGTCATCTCCAGATGTGGATGTTGACAAAACAGACTTTCACTTGGCAGAGAGATTTTAAGAGTTAGCCTTTAAGAATGCATGAGCCTATGAAGAAAAGCACAGTGGAAAGGGCACTCCAAGTGGAAGGAACTTTGGGAGGGACAAGCTGAAGGCAGAAAAGAAATCGCTGACCCACTAGGACCGAAGCAAACCCTGTTTGGGATGAAACCTGGAATAAGATGAGGCTAGAATTTTCTATGAAGAACCAGATAATACATGTTTTGGGTTTGATAGGGGCATACAGAGTCTCTGTAACAACTATTTCATTGCTGCTGACTTGCAAAAGCAGCTACAGACCATATGTATACAAATGGGCACAATTACTGGGTTCCAATTTTTTAAAATTATTATTATAAAAGCAGGTGGGAAGCCAGATTCAACTGCAGGCTATAGACTGTCAATTTCTAATCCAGAAGGAAAAAAATAGTCAGCACAGCTATGGACTGTCAATTCCTAATCCAGAAGGAAAAAAAATAGTCAGCAAATCATGTTGGGATTTTTGAAATAGTTTACTAAGGAATGTATTCTATAGGTACGGAAGGAATGGAGTTTCATTTTTGAGGAAATATCAAGAAGTGGAACTTTTTTTTAGTATATGTATTTATTTCTTGTTAAAGATTAAAGTAAAAACCAATTTTAAATCAAGTTGTTACTTTGTTCCAAGGGCTTCATTCGCATCATCTCATTTAATACTGCAGCCCCCAGAGCAAGATGCAATGTTGCCCCTTGCTTGTATTCCCCATGGGCTTAGAGTGGAAACACCAAGTCTCTGCTACTTTATGAGCAACCAGAATTGGCCTTTGCAGCTCATCCAGTTGACCATGTGCTCGTAAATGCAGGGTGCCCCTTGATATTCACAAGCCATGTGAGTGGATGCAAAAAGCATCCAGGAGCACCCCAGGAAGGCAGCGGCAGCTGTCAGAGTTTGAAGTCAGCTAAAATCAGCAGATATCAAGGAAGAGAGGCATGGGAGACAACCACGTGCTTGGGCCCTCCAGAGGCATTTTCTACCATTGATGAGCACTTGTGTAATGTCAGAACTAAGTCTCTGTCCTTAACCGAAAGACCAAACTGACGGCTTTAGGTCACTTTCTACTCAATGAATTGGATCCCGAATATTCAGTCTGACCCAGTTATAATCACTGAATTAATTTTAGATGGAGCTAAATTCAAAACCAGAGAGATAAGAACTCAGTTATCTGATGCATTCAGATTGGAGATATTACAAAGATTATCCTTATGAACATTGCACAGAATATCTTTCAATGAACACGTGTCCATATTTTGTTGGGTATATTTTCCTTTGATGTGTTTTATACCAGCAAGTTTGCATGTCTGTACCATACACTTACCCGTTTGTTAATAAAATAGATGTGTTGTGTCCAAACTGGCAATATGCCCCTTTATTCAGAGGTCCTGGAGGCATAAATAGTGAATCATAGGACCAGATCTCAGTGAGGCAGAAGACAGGATGTTCAGAGGAGCATGGTGTTACAAAGTAATGAGGAAGTGGGTGAGACTCAGAGAAAATTTACCTCCAACTTGGGTCAGAAAATCCAGCTCATTATTACTTTATTGTGCTTTGATTAACACTTAATATCATTCTGAATCACTCCCCTTGAGCTATCTTCTACGGTTTCCCTGAATAATGTCTTAAATAGAAATAAATTGCAATATTAGTTAACAGCATTACATCACGTGAATTTTAAACACCACAACTTAAGGGAAATAAAGCTTTATTAGGAGCTGAGTTATAAATCTGCATTAGACAAAGCTGCAGATATTTTTGGAGTGTTGGCTATTTGAGCTACTGAAAGAAAATCAGTTTCTTTGAATTCTCCCAATGCTGTTGTGACTTTTCACTGGTGCACTGCCAACATTTCAGGCCCCTGTCTATGACACAAAGCAAGGGAATTGTGAACTGGACTCCAGCAGTCGGGAGGTGGGGAGACTGGGGCAAGGGGAAGTTGGAGCTTGATAAGTTGAATCTAAAATTGGCCACAATAGGCAAAAATAAAGAGGTTCTCAGTCAATATTAATTGGAACCGAGTTTGGAGAAACCTATTGTATGTATTTTCTTACATCCCATTTTTGAAAATCTTAAGAGTCCGGCTCACTGAATATTCTCTGTAAGAACAGCATGAGTTTTATTCATTTATCAGTTAGGTAGTTTGTTGAAACAGGAAGAACATGAAATTCAGAGTCTGTTAAATCTTGTTACAATTTTTGCCCTTTGGTACATTTTTTTTTAACTTTTCTGAACAGGGTCACCATGTACAGTTACACAGGTTGCTCACTGCAAAAAGTTGCCCAGCTGAGGGGGCAAGTGAAGGTTGAAATCCTGTCTGTGCTTCACTCACTGAGTCATGGAACCATGTCTACTAGAGGTCTCATTTGCACAGTCACTTCATAGAATCACTATGGGAATTTCACAAAGTTCACACAAGTAAAGGGTGTGACACATGGCCTGACACCTTACACATAATTGTTCCCCACACTTTTTTGCCTTTCCAAGTGTGATCTGAGAACAGATTATGCCAAAGAGTGTCACCGTTTTGATCTTCCACCTTGAAGAGCTGCTCATTCCCTTTAGCTAACAACAAAGCCCCTTTGAAGTCATTTGGGCAGTTATCTGATGCCAGGTATCTGGGCTTACATCCAAGAGAGCAGGTTAGTAGTGCTAACTCATCCTGCCCTGTGAAAGTAAAACCACAGATCAAATTTTCCTTAGCCTTCACCTGATTGAACACTCAATTGTCCCATATTCACTGTTACAATCATGTATTCATTTAGCAGATACTTACTGAGTGTCTGATAGAAGAAATCCTTGTCCTGGTGCTAGAAAATATAGTGGTGGATTAGATAGGGATGGCCTTTCTTTTTGTGGGGGTTAAAATGTGAAGGAAGGCTATCTCTTTGCAGATCCATCCATAAAGGTGGCCTCTGTTTGGGTTGCCATTTTGTCGTTAAAAAAATATGATGAATGTCACAAGAATTTGGGGAACTTGAAAAAATGGTACTTATATATAATCACATAGCTAGCACATTGTCATCATATCTGTGATGGACGTGATGACAGCTGTTATATGACAGTGTTTATCGAAGAAGATTCATGTAAATCCAGACACAAGTCACAACAAATGATTATCTAAAAAGGCCTTGTGATCTTATTTAGAAAAATAGTGCTTACAAGTGAGAAGTAAATTTGGCTTTAACCAAAAGACCAAACTGGCTGCTTTAAGTCAATTTCCATTCAATGAGTTGGATCCCAAATACTCAACCTGATCCAACCACAAGCACTGAAGCATTACAACCACTGACATGAGGTAACCCTACCAGTTCAACTCTTCAGGTTACTATATTTTTTGCCACTTGACAACTGGACTAACTAATGTGATTAAAATATGGTTGAGTTAGTGGCCATATGAAGATACCATCTGTGATTGAGCAAAGAGAAGAATAGACAGAATGTGGAAATGCAAAAAAGGAATAAAGATTGAATATCGCTGAGGCTTGACTCTGAGCCCCAACATTGCTTTATATTCATAGATGATCTGTTCATGAAGCAATTGGCTGACTAGTAAGGGAGTCCCCAAGGATGTACCAAACAGAGATGCCATTACCAGTTCAGAATGGAATGAGCCCACCCTAAAACAGGAGAGATTGTCAGAACCTGGGGAATGGAGCTAAAATTTGAAACTGGAAATATAGAAACTTGGTATACATAGTTGTAAACACTAGCTGAAAGATGGCGTGGAGAATATTCCAGACACGAAAGCCAAGAGAAAGCATAAGGGGCTAGCAGATCAAAAGGGAGTGATTTGTTTCTGCTGTAATTTTGCATCTGTTGCATGTCCGTTCTTAACATCTGCCCTGAGATTGATTTTGTGATAGTCCATGATTGATGGGGGAGATTTTAGATGGGAAGGCTTAAAAGGAATGAGATAAGTCATACAAAATGAATAGTATAACATAACTCTCACAGAGTTGGGATATGAGTGAATGTGGTGGACATGACACTAGAAAATAATAACAGCAAAAAATAACTTCAATGAAAGTAGACACATGTTTGTGGTATAGCAATGGCTTCATCATTCACTTTCTGTCAGTCTTTTCAACATAGTTAAATGCTTGAACTGTTTTTCTTTGTTTCATTTTATTTATTTTATAAGTAAAGAACTTAGCTTTTGAGATAAAATTTCAAACTTTAGAAATCATTGCCACTTTATAAGGACATATAAGGACTGGAAAAAGGGTTACCCTTAGAAAAGCAAGTGAGACAGGCTGTCTTTATCTAGGTGGCATAGGGAATTTATCTGCATTTTTATTATTATTTTTTGCAATGAGAATTTACTCAGGAACCACATTTGTAATTAAAAGTAAAATTTTATTTTTTAGTGTGCTTAATTTTTTATTTTTTATTTTTATAAAAATAATAATTATTATTACTAAATTTTAGCGTCAACAGGTACACGTGCAGGTTTGTTACGTGGTTATATTCTGTGATGCTAAGATTCTGGCTTCCACTGAGTCCGTAACCCAAATAGTAAGTATGGGCATGGTACCCAATAGGTAGTTTTTCAACTCTTGTCTCCCTCCCTCCCTCCCTCCCTCCCTCTCTCATCACTTTAGGAGTTCCCAGGATAAAATAATAAATAGCTAAATGAAAAGAAGTGACTGCTGCACTTATTTTGTCAATTTGTTTTAAATTCACACACAGTTAAATTGTTTTTATGAGGAGTGTAGTTCTGTAAATTTTAGCACATGCATAGATTCACATAACTAATACCACAATCAAGACAGAGAACAGTTCTACCACACCCCCAAAAACCCTTGTGATACCCCTCTACGGCCACCTCTTCTTCCCATTCCTAACCCTTGGCAACCATCGATTTGTTCTCTGTCACTAGAGTTTTGTCTTTTCAAGGATGTCATATAAATGGAATGTAATAGAACATTTTGAAACTGACTTCTTTTACTCAGTGTCATGTCTTTAAAATTTATCCAAGTTGCTGTGTGTATCAACAGTTCATTCCTTTGTATTCCTGTGAGTACTCCACTGGGTGGATGCACCACAGTTAGTCTACCTTTTTCATCCACTGAAGGACATTTGGTTTGTTTCCCTTTTTTAGCAATTATAAGTAGAACTGTTAAAAATATTCATGTGCAGGTCTTTATGTGAACATAAGTTTTCATTTCTCTAGGGTAAATACCCAGAAGTGAGATTGCTAGATCAATTGTTAAGTATGTGTTCAACTTTATAAGAAACTACCAAATATTTTTCCAGAGGGGTTGTACCATTTTAGACTCTCACCTATAACATATGAGGAGGAACCCCCCAAAAAACCTGGAATTATTTTTTGGAGGGTCAGCTTCATACAGTACCGGCTTCCCCCACTAGGTAAGTGTCCTAGGTATCCATTGGCATCAGTATTACCAGCTAACATTGTTGTAATAGGCTGCATTTGACTTCAGAAAAAAAAATTTTTTTGAGATTCCTTCAACACATCATTCAACCCATTTCATGATGGGTGACTTATGAGCACACCTACCCACACCACACTGAATGTTCAGCAGTTATTGACCAAAAATAGCATGACCCCCATGCCCCCACTCTCCCTATTCACCTGATCTTGCCCAAGAGACTTTTGTTTGTTTGTTTCTCTGAATGAAAAAAAGCCTCCAAAGGAAATGTTTGGTCAATGTGGAAGAGGTGAAACAAAACATGACAGAAGCACTAATAGGCATCAAAACTGACAAGCTCAAAAACTGTCTTGAGCAGTGGAAAAGGCATCTTGATAGATGGATTGCGTCAAGTGGAGAATACTTTGAAAGTGACTGAAATTTAAATGTGTAAGAATAAATACACATTTTTTTCACAAATAAATTCCAAGTTTCTTGGGTCCCCCTTCATATGAGAGTTCCAGTTGCTCCACATTGTCATCATTTGATATCATCAGTATTTTTTTGTCACTCTAATATGTATGTAGTGATATCTCATCATGGTTTTGATTTGAATATCCCTAATTACTGATGACAGAACATCTTTTCAAATGTTAATTGTTCTTCTGTATATTCCCTTTGGTGTGATATTTATTCAAATTTCTTGTCTTTCTTTTAAGTTAGGTTATTTTCTTTCTAGCTGTTATGTTTTGAGATTTCTTTATATATTTAGATATGTTATTTGTTGCATATGTGATTTCTACATATTTTCTCCTATTATTAATATATATTGCCTTTACATAATTTTCTTTTTAAAATTTTAAAATAAATTTAAAAGTATAAGTGCAATTTTGTTACAAGGATAAATTGTACAGAGGTAAGGTTTGGGTGTTTAGTATATCCGTCACTCAAGTAATGTACATGGTAATCAAGTAATTTCTCAACATCCACCCACTTTCCTACCCTTCAGAGTTTTTAATATCTATCATTTCACACTCTGTATTCATGTGTACACATTGTTTAGTTCTCATTTACAGGTATAAAGTGAGAACATGTGGTATTTGTCTTTCTTTTCTTAGTTATTTCACTAAAGCAACAGCCATGTTGCTGCAAAAGACATGATTTCATATCTATGCAAAGGAAAATAAATGATTATATCAAAAAAGTTACAGGAACTCATACGTTTACTTTTCAATTCTGTAGTAGTGTCTTTCATAAAGCAAATGTTTTAATTTTGATAAAGTCCATTTATATATGCTCCTTTTCAATAAATTGTTCTTTTAATATCTTGTCTGAGAATGCTTTTCTTAATTCCAGGTGGCAATGTTTTTCTCCTATGTTTTTCTTCTATAAGTTTTATTGTTTTACATTCTACTTTTAGATCTACCCTATAATTCAAGTTAATTTTTTGGTAGGGTGTAAAATTTAGATTGAGGTTCTTTATTTTTAAGTATCAATATCCAATTTTTGCAGCACCATTTATTATAAAAATATCCTTTCTATAAAACATCATTATAATGTGTTCAACAATAAATTTACTATATTTGTGTGGGTTTATTTCTAAATTTTATCTTTTGTTCCATTTGACTTATGTGACTTTCCCTTAACTAATACAACACTGTCTTGATTAAGCAGAGTAATTACTCTAACTTCATTTTTCTATTACAAAATTCTTTTATAAAGTTGTTCCAGTTCCTCTGTATTTTTGTAAATGTTTTAGAATCAGTTTGTCTACATCTACAAAAAAATTCTTTGCTAAAATGTTGACTGAAAGTTCATTAAACCCATTAATCAATTTGGGGAGAATTTCCATATTATGTTGAGTCTTCCAATCCATGACCATGGTATGCCTTTTTATTTATTTAAGTCTTCTTTTAGTTTTTTTTAGTCAGCACTTTGCAGTTTTCAGAATAGAGATCCTGTATATAACTTTTGGATTTATATCTAAATATTTCATCCTTTTGGGCTGTCATAGATATATTATTTTTGTGTTTTAAATTTTTTAATTTTAATTTGTCATTGCTAGTATTTAAAATATAAGTTTGTGTGTTTACTTTGCATCCTATTATTTTTCTAAACTAACTTGCTAGTAATGAGTTTATATTTTTGTTGCTGTTGTTCATAGATTTATTGAGCTTTTCTACAAAATTAGCTGTATTTGCTGTAAATAGGGATTCTTATTTTCCATATATTTATGAATGTCCGCTCACCTTGTTATATTGGTTAGGACTTTCACAAAAGTATTGAATAGGAGTACTAAGATTAGAACCCCTTCCTTTGTTCCAAATCTCAGGGGGAAAGTATTTTATCTTTCATCATTAAATATAATGCTATCTGTATGGGTACATTGAAAACTTCATCAGACAATATTATATTTTTATTCACAACCATCAGACATATTTAAAAACTTAAGGGGAGAAGAATTCACTATTTTTTTACCCAGATATTTACAATTTCCATTGCTCTTCCTTCATTTCTGATATTCCAAGTTTCCTTCTGGTATCACTTCCTTCTGTCAGAACTTTCTTCAGCAATTATTTTTTAGCAGGTCTCATTGGAGAATGTTTGGGTAACACATTTTTCTGGTGTGCCTAGTTTTAGCACCCAAAGTCCTGCATCCTGAGAAAGCTCTTGGCCTGGGTAAACCAGGATGATTGTCCCCTCTAGATGTCTTTATTTTCCCTTTATTCCTAGAGAACATTTTCACTGGTTGTAGAATTATGGGACAACAGTTCTTTTCTCGAAGTCCTTTAAAAATGTCTCACTCCTTCTGGCCTCCATGGTTTCTGAGGAAAAAACCACAGTCGTTCAAATTGTTATTTCCCTGTAAGTGATATGATGTTTTCCTCTGACTTTTTAAAGATTTTTTTTTAATCTTTAGATGTCAACTGCTTGATTATAATATATCTGGAAGGTGTTTCATTGAGTTTTTCTGTTTGGGATTCACTGAACTTTGTGAACCCTTAGATTTACGTCTTTTGCCAGATATGAAACATGTTCAGTTGCGATTTCTCTAAATATCCTTCTCTGCACCACACTCTTTCTCCTCTTCTTCTGAAAATCTATAATACAAAGTTAAATTTCCCTGAGGGTTTTTTTTCAGTCTTTTTTTTAACTATTCATTTTGCACATTGGAAAAATTTATCGATCTATCTTCAAGCTTACCTACTAACTATTTTCTCTTTAATCTCCATTCTACTACAGAATACATTGTTAGTTTTTTTTGTTATTATATTTATATTTCTAAACTTCCTCTGTTTGTATGTATCTTTTATTTACTTATTGAAAAAGTCTATCATTCCATTATTTTCAAAAGTGTCCACTCATTTTGTCTGTAAGGGTGTTTCTGGAAAAGATAAACATTTGAATTGGTAGACTGAGTAAAGGAGATTGCCCTCCCAAATGTGAGAAGGCCTAATTCAATTCATTGGAGTACTGCATAGCAAAAGGCAGGTAAGAGATAATTTGCTTTCTCTGCCTGATGATCTTGTGCTGTGACATTGGTCTTCTCTTGCCTTTGGACTTAGACTGGATCTTACACCATTGCCTCTCTTGGTTTTCAGGTCTGTGGACTACAGATCTTGTAACTTTTTAGCCTCCACAGTTATGTAAGTCAATTCCTCATCATAAGGTTCCTTCTAAATACATTTATATATCATATTTGTTCTGTTTGTCTAGAGAACCCTGACAAATATATATGGTAAAGACCATCATTAAAGTAATTTTTAAAATACAAAAAAGTGCACATTTTACTTCTTAGATGACTTTAATAATAGCTGTCTTAACATTTTTTTATCAGATATAGATGTCATCTTAGCATGACATCTATATCATCTTTTCTCATTCAAGTTGATATTTAACTGGGTCTTTGCCTGCCAGGTAATGTTGGAATATATCCTGAACATTTTGCATATTAAGTTAAGAGACATAAGTTGTTACTTAAATCTTATAGTTGTTACTTAAATCATATAGTGAATATTGACATTTTTGTTTTACTAGGCAATAAAACCTATTGGGCCAAGTTGCAAATTTTCCTCAAACTTTTGTAAGTCATCATTTTAAATTCATTCCCCTTTTCAAAGCCCTTGCAGTGCTATCTGGATTTGTCCTGCATGTGTTCCGCCCAGTGAGCTGTCTGAGACTTCGGTGCAAGCTAAGGTGGTCTCAGCCTTAGTTCAGTTCTCAAAGTCTTTGGCAATGCTTTTTGGGATTAGAAACAGACATGCTCAGTGTGCGCGTGAGCCCAGGAGATTATACACAACTTACTGGGTTTTTGTGTACTTTCTTGCATTCCTCCCTTTTCACAATCTCCCTATTGCCTTCCACTTGTCTGAGATTCCCCTGTTTTTGTTTCCTCACCAAAAAGTTATGGGTTTAGCTGTATTGCTCTGCTCCATATTTCCCACAACTGTGCTCATATCTACAGACAGTGTCAGGAAGACAGGAGAGGAGAAAAGCCACAGTGACTTACCACATCCTGAGAGCCAATCAGAGAGGAAGGTTCATCTCCACCAGAGTTTTAGTAGCTTGCATATTCCACTCTCATCACTGACATTCTACCACTATGTAGTGACTGACTGGGCACTGAGGCTCAAGAGAAAAAAGCCGTTTTTCAAAGTGGAGGATATCCTCCCACCGTCTCTGGTCATTGGGAGTCCCCTTCCCTGCTGCTTAAGCCAGAGCTACAGGGCTTCTTTTGGAGCTCTCTCTGTGTTCATTGATGCCCACTTTTTGTGTTTTGAGCTGCCTTGGATTCAGACTGTAGAGTGGAAGAAGAAAAAAGGTGATAAACTTACCACAGGATTAATGAATGATACCGTGAATTCTGGTCTTTTTCCCAATCTACTATTCTACTGTTGGCTTTCAGAGTTTTTGAATAGTTTCTCCAAACATTATACTGAGCTTTTATGGCTTCATTCAATGGAAGAGACAGGATGGCATGTGCATACATCATTTTACCTGGAATTTAACCTGCTGCACTTTTGTTTTCAGGTGTATCCTTGGAAATGTGCATTATCGTGAACAGAACTTGACTGTCAAAGTCAGATTTGAATTTTTTCTCTGGCACTTACTAGCTATGCAAACATGGACATGTCACTTGGCTTCTATAAACCTCGCTCCCCTTCTTATTAAGATGGGAGACTAGTGTATATCATTTAGTGTATTGACTCTCTCAAATAGGTAGGGAGTAAAGTGCCTGACACAGAGCAGGTGCTGAATTGCTGTTCATTTATTGCTTCCCCTTCCTCCTTTTGCCTCTCTGAGTTGCTCTCCTACTGCAACGATGGTGGGACATTGTTTAAGATCAGGTTGCAGCATCTCATGACTGGGAAGTAGTAAGAAGGGAAGGGCTTAGGCAGCTCTAAACATGAGGACCTACATTACTATACAAGGTACAAAAAATGCTTAAAGCAAAAATCCATTAAGGGAACAAAGCTGGGATGCCTCTGTCCTGTTTGATATACCACTAGGAAGATTCCTATTAATATACCCCAGCAGCCATTGACATTTCATAATATATGACAGCAAGAAGTTACAGTATACATATTTAAAAGCCCAGTCTTATATTTACAGCACTAGAAATAAAATAGAACATAGTAGGAACTGATCATTTAGCTGACTTTTAAAAGGCAACCATTTCTTTGGGGAAGCAAAGATAAGATTTTATGATAAATGTATTTAAAATGTTATATGTCATAACATATAGTATATAACATAAAATAATAAAAGAAAGTGATTTAAAATATTGATTTTGAGCATCCAAAACCTGAAAATAGATATTCAGGATTAAGATGAAGTATTCCACACTGATGAGACCTCTTGTGTTAAAGAGAATTCAGGAAGCAGAACTATGGACTTGCTGTGTTCACCATTGAGAGCAGCATTCAGCATTTTGCAAGGGTCCCTCACTTTGGAACCACAGGGGGGATGTGTGCTCTGGCATCAGCAACAGTGAGGCCTGGATATCCTGTGAGTGACCGACTATTCTGTTTTCCTCTTATAACCTCTGTGAATCATGTCCCTTCTTTGTATTGGCTGCCAGAACACTCAGATGCAAATTTGTTGCCTGCCCCTATCCAGAGGTCTAGAAGGCATGGCACGTATTTATGTACTTTGTGTGCTGACCTCAGCATTGGTTTTGTTTATCTGCAGTAAGCATGTATGGTCATTCACCTTATTTAAAAAGGAAAGACTTTGGCAAGAACCAATCTCCTGATCCTTAGTTTCACCCCTCTGCAATATTTTCTCCTCACTACTGCCAAAATGATTATTCTACAAAGTCTATGTGAGGCTTAAGAATGTTTCCAATAAGCCCTTACTGCTCAAGATACTGGGAGACAGTAATGTGTAGCAGCTTTGGGATGTGAAGGTTGCCTAAGCCATGCTTCAAACTTCAGACTAACCATGGTATGCCTTGGGCAAATGACTTAACCTCTCTGTGCCTCAGTTTCCCTGTGCGTTTTCCACCTACCCTTTGAGCTTAGATCTCCCTGGTGATATTTCCTATGCCCGAGACGCTATCTAAATCTGAATGTTACATTTTCTTTGTACACACCTAATGGAATCTTCTAAGAATTTGTTCATGGCATTTCTTCCATCAGAAATGCCCTCTATCACTTCACTCAACAAAATTCAAATCATTCTTCCTGTGTCAACTTACATATTCTCAAGCAATCTGAAATTATCTTTTTCCTCGTCACTTATGTAGTATTTTTTTCTTGCTATTCCTCTAAAAATACATGCATCTTATTTATTGGATAAATAGTTATGAAGTACCTAAGATAGACGGCCTAAGATAGATGAATGAGAGAGACAGAGAGAGAGAGAGAGAGAGAGAGAATTGGGTAAATCACCTTTGGGAGAATATTTTTTAAATGAAAACAACAGAGCTTTAGTCAATAAGGAAGAAGACAAAAGTGTTCAAGGGTAGGAGACCATGAGAGAGTCTAAATGCCATTATGAAATATTCAGAGTTTTAAAAGTTCAGATGGTCTTCTCACTCTTCTTACACATGGGTTGACCTTTTTAATTTTCCTCCAAATTGTCTGTTTCTTATCTGCTTGTGGGACAATGAAAGGAATAATAATGATGACGATGTCTTTATTGTACATTACTTTGTGCTAGGCACTGTGCTAAATGCTTTATGCCAGGTATTCTCAATCTTTGGCTACACATTTCAAACACCTGGGGATCCTCTAAATCTCCCAGTCTGCATCCATCCTAGTGAAACAGAATCAGTTGAGGGTGACTCAGGCATCTGCATCTTTCATCAATAACTCAAAAAACAACAGATGCTGGAGAGGATGTGGGGAAAAGAGAACACTTTCACATTGTTGGTGGGAATGTAAACTAGTACAACCTCTGTGGAAAACAGTGTGTCGATTTCTAAAAAATCTGAAAATCGACTTTCCATATGACCCAGAAATCTCTCTTCTGGGAATATACCCACAGGAAATCAAGTCACTCTGCACTAAAGATACCTGCACATGCATGTTTATTGCAGCATTATTCACGATAGCAAAAACATGGAACCAACTATGCTGCCCATCAAAAGTGGACTGGATAAAGAAAATGTGGTACATTTCCATGATGGAATATTATGCAGCCATAAAGAAAAACAAAATCATGAACTTTGTAGCAACCAAGATGGAATGAGCGTTTATAATACTCAGTGACTGATCACAGAAACAAAGATCTCAGCACCACATGTACTCATTCATAAGTGGACCATGAACATTTATCACAATACCATAAGAAAGGGATTGGCACTAGTGGGACCTTGCCAGGGAGGGACGGGGAACATAACATCAATAGGGGTACCCAAACTGTATGATGACCACATATGTACCTAACCCTCATTTATACCCCACATTTTAAAAATAAAATAATTTTTTTAAAATAAGCTCCACAAGTAGTTTCGATACACATCTAAAGCTGAGAAACACTGCTTTTCTCAGATTATCCTGATGACAACTATTACCTGGAATATTGGCTTAAAAACAACAGGCTGAGTGCAGTGGCTCACACCTATAATCCCAACACATTGGGAGGCCAAAATGGGAGGATTGCCTGAGCTCAGGCGTTCAAGACCAGCCTTGACAACATCATGAGATTTCCTCTCTTAAAAAAAAATTTAAACAAATTAGCCAGTTGAGGTGGCACATGCCTGTAGTCCCAGCTACGTCAGAGGCAGAGGCGGAAGGATCTCTTGAGCCCAGAAAATCGGAGGCCGTGATGAGCCATGACCGTGTCACTGCACTCCAGCCTCAGAAACAAACAACAGCAAAAACAACAAGGTCTTGGGCCTCAAAACCACTGAATCAGAATTTTCCAGAAAGGGTCCTGGGAAGCTGTACTTTTAACAAACACCCCAGGTGATGCCTATCATCAAGAAACTACAGAAAATGTTGCATTGTATCATTTTACTTGCGGAATTGCTTTTGTTGATGTACTATTATGTACTACTAACTTTACAGCTTTACAGATGAGGAAATTGGAGGGTAGAAAAGTTAAATCTCTAGCCCAAGGTCACATTGAGCCAGGATATCTTATATCAGAGCCCATATCTGCCACGACCACGGGGCTGGGTTGGGACATGCTAAAGTTGAAGGAGAGCAGAGGTACAAGTGGAAACAGTAGACAACTTTTCCGGGATTGGGACCTCATCTTATGCACATCTTGTGCAGCCTCACCTAACCGACAGCAGCTGAGACCTAGTAGGCTTTTTATGTTTGTTGAATAAATTAAAGAAACCATTGATGAATATTACCGAACAAAGCTACCCTGGAAATGTTGACCTCAGCTGAAAGTCAAATCACTTTACATTTCGATGGAAAGGCATGGGATACAGCTTCTCCATTTGGGTCTCTAAAGCTTCCATCATCTTGCCGTGTGACTTGAGGCCAACATTTAGCTTGCCTCAGCCCCAAATCTATAAAACTGGAGAACTGCCATTCATCTGCTTTCTCGGGTAGCATTTTGGAAATCTCGAGTTGTATACAGACACCAAACAATGATACAAATGTGTGCCGAAGGCAGACGTGCTTCAGACCCCCCCCACACACATGTGCACGGCTCAGCGCTAAATTGCTCATTAGAAGCATTGTTGGAAAGCCAGTGCAGCTCTCCCACCCTGTGATTTCCGCAAGTTCTAGAGAACATCTTGTAACTTATCATCGAGTTTCTTTCCCTATCTATCTGTGCTGTCTGGGGAGCTTCTTGGGAGGAGGTGCAGATGAGAAGAATTTTGAAACATACTGGAGAGGGAAGGTCCAGGCATTCTCATTCAAATCCCAGCTGGTTAATCTTGGGCAGGCAGGGTAGAGTCTCAGTGTGTTCATCTGTAAAAGCAAGATAGCAATGGTGCCCATCTCTTGGGATGCTGTAAGAATCAACCACAACCATGTTTTTAAAGCTCTTAGGGTTGCCTGAAAAATAGAGTGAAACAAATAGCAGTTATTGTCATGCAATGTCTTCATTTATTCTTGGTTCGAAAAGAATCTGCCCATTCTGGATTCTGCTCCCGGGTATCAATATATTTCCAATGTTGACGGAAGAGGACCCTTGCCAACAAGACTAGACCACCACTACTGCCACATCCTCTTACACACACACATGCATCCAAAGAACAAGCTTTTCCACCATCCGTATACATAGGAAGATGACCGTGTTGGATGTCCATCAACAATAAAAGAACCCAAGAAAAGCAGATTCAATCAAGAAAAATCCAATCAAGGGAAGCCATGTCAGTGTTCATGTTTAAACCCCTTCAATGGTATTCTATAGCACTTAGAGTAATAGTTCAATAATGAACATTTGTATACCTAACCCTGAATTGCACCCCACATCTTTAAAATTAAAAAATTTTTTTAAAGTCACCACACCATTTAGCCCCTATCCACGTTTTCTCTTCTTTTCTCATTGTGATCCAGCCTCTTCATAGGTTTTGAACTCACTATATTCAGTTCCACCCTAAGAATTTGCTCTTGCTCCTCTCTCTTTCTGGGGCACTTTATCCACAGATCTCCCCATAACTGACATTTTCACTTTCTTTAGATTTCCACTGAAATTCCAGCTTTTCAGAAGCTGATCTGACAACCCAAAGTTGCAGCCCACCCCACTCCTGGTTTCACAAGACATCTTATCATATAACTATTTTTTTTCAAAATGCATATCAATATCAAATATTAAAGGTTTTTAAAAAATTAAAAAACCCAAGTATTATCTTCTATGCCTCAGTTTACCTTTCTTCCCTCTCACTAGAATATAAATACCATAAAAACAGAGACCATGCATGGCCTATTCACCATGTTGTCTCCAGAACCTGATAGACTGCCAAGCTCATAATAGATGCTCATAAATATTTGCTGAATGAGTGAATGGGTGCATGCCGACTTTGGCACACACATTATATGCTGCCCCACTTCTACACTTTAAAAAAATACATATTTGCCTTCAGATAGGCATAATAAAAGAAAATGATAGCCCATTCATTCATCACATATTTGCTCAGCACCTGCAACATTCTGACCTTTACAGCATCCTGGGAGCAAAAATGAAGACCTGGAAGCTCATTGGATAGAGGAGAGGGCAGGATGAACCAAGGCTATTGAGCCCCAAAGCTGTGTCAGTTCCAACCTTCAATGGCTCAATATGGATTAACTCTGTAAAATACCTCGAATAGCCCACGGGGAGGGCACTGCCAGTACCTTCATTTGGTTGAAGCAAACGGGGTCCAAAGACATTAAGTGACTACTTGACCAAGCTTTGACTGTGAGCCAGTAGAAGAATGAGATGTAGAATCCAGAAACACATTCTAAATCCTTACTCCTCACTGTTCTGCTCTCCATGTGAGGGGTTCACTGGTTCCTGGAGAGTAAGGATGACTCCTCTGGAGGATAGATAGTCTTCAGAGAGAGAGAAGGCTGGATTTACAGGTTGCCTGCCAAGACAATTCCTGCAGTCTCTGTAAGAATATGCCACAGCATGTTCCCCCATCTCTGAAATCTAGGCTGGCCTGTGTCTTGCTGTGACCAAAGCAATGTGGCAGAGTGGTGCGTGGGTTCTGGAATCTAGTTCTTAAGAGGTCTGGAGGTTTCTGCAATCTTTTTATTGCATCCAGTTTTCATGTAAAGAAGCTCGGGCTAGACTCCTGTGTAAGAGACCACATAGAAACAGACAGAAGCCCAGCTACCCCTAGCCATTCCCCCCAGATGAATGAGTCACATGACAGCAACATCTCCTGGAACAGAGACAACCTACATCCACCCAACCTTGAGCTCACAGAGTCATGAGCCAATGCATAGTGATTGTCTTAAGTCACTAAATTTTAGGGTGGTTTATTGCATAGCAATGGAGAACTGAAACTTTGAGAGAGTTTCTACCTCAGCCAAATCCCATTAATCAGGGAATCTGAGCTTTGGACTAAGTGTTGGTGACCTAAGTGTGAGATGTAACATTTGCTTCCTACATTTCCCTGAAGATTGTCTTTGAGGTAAATGTTGCCTTAGAGGCAAGCACAGCCTGTAACATGTTTTATTTTCTCAGCTCTTTTCTCCCCTTTCCTTTCACATCCATGTTGCATGAATGAGGCTGTGCTGTGAAGTGGGGCCACATTGAATCATGGACGTTGGGGAGTATACAACCAAATTAGCTATGCACATAGTACACATAGTCAAGATGAAGTTTATTTAATATAAAAGAGGTTTTCGAAGGGAAATAACATTTTTTCCCCTTGGACTCTCCGTTCAAATTTTGATCCATCTGCAGGTTGAGAGAAAACGACTGATACCTTACTTACTATACCGGCTAACAAACTTATAATGCACATTAGAGTGAGGACTATATGATGCTTATTTCAGAGAGTAATATAATGCATATTAGACTTTTCAACTGGAAGTAGTGCCCCTAGTGCTTAGAAGGCTCTAAAAGTCAAGCCTAACAGCTGCCTCGCCTCGTCTCTCCTTGAAAGCCAAACGATTCAAAAATTATGCTAAATTATCCAAATTGATTAAACTAATTCAGAATCATAAGCCAGGACTTGTACATCTTCAGTGCATGGGTTTGTCCAACTCATATGAAGTTCAGTGTGATCTCTATTACATAGAAAGTACCAGTTGGGCAAACTTAGATTTACATTTAAGCCATGCGTAATATTACTTAGCTTCTGAAATGACTTGGCTTTAACAAAGGTGTAATGGAGAGGTATAATTCTGAGCCAAAAGAAAAGGAAATATTGCTATAAGAATGCAGGTAGTCAGGCATAGTGACAAGAACACCATCTTTGAAAGCTGAGTCTATGGGCCCCGGTTCCTCTGTTAACCAGTAAAAGATGTGAACTTGTGCAAATACTTAAATATTCTTGAGTGTGTCAGGCATTGCTGGTTAGCTGACCTGACCACTTTATATAGTCCCCTCTCTCTGGCCACTTACCAGCTGGAGGTGGCCACGTTAACAAGCTCTGGTCAATGAAATGAAAAGTATGAAAGTCTGCAGAGTGGATCCTGGGGAGGTTTTAGTTTTGGTGATGTTAAAGAACACACTCTGTGGTGTAGTTTTTCACCTCCCTGCCTTTCACCCTTTTCCATTCTGGACAGTCTACCAGATGGCGATGAGAAAAGAGAAAAAGGGTTTAGGCATGCACTGGCATATTCTATTCTGACAGGCTCACCATCAGACATCTTTTTTACATAGGACAAATACGCTCCTATGTGTTCTCTCACTTTAAGTTCAGGTGTCTGCTTTTCTACCAGAAAGAGGCTTTTTGGGGGTTGTTTTTGTCTATTTTTAATGATATGTGAGCTTCTTTGACTCCCTAATCTGTAAAATGGTAATAAACAATTCAATATCTACAGAGATTTTTGTGCAAGGCAAATAAGATGATAATAACAAATAATGGTATAAAGGTAGGTAGTTGGTATTATTCTTCTAGATAGTATATTGAGTGACATTTTTGTCTTTATGTTTTATTTCAGTACCCTGTTACTATAATTATATTTCTAAAGACTTGGCAGTTATTTCAACTTAATTAAGAAAAGTCATTTGAAGAATGAGTTTTGATGAAATAAGAGAAGTAAATACTTTCTATTACTATTTTAGCATTTTGAGCAAGGCATGGTAGCACATGTCTGTAGTCTCAGTTATTTGGGAGGCTGAAGTGACAGAATCGCTTGAGCCCAAGGGTTTGAAGCTATAGTGTACTATGATTGCACCTATGTTGTACTCCAGTCTGGGCAACACAGCAAGATCCCATGAATAAAACAAAAATTAGAATCTTACACATTCATATTTTTTAATGTTTTTGTTAATGCTTCACTTATTAGTGGAGTCTTATGTGTACATATATACATATATAAAGCCCCAAAATGAAATGATCTTTTTGAAGGGTGAACCCCTTGTAGTACAGCCTTCCCCATTAGGTAAGTGTTCTAGGAACCCGTCAGCATCAGTGTAACAGCTAGCGTTCAGAGGCTGCATTCTGCTTCTGTGAATTTTTTTTTTGAGATAATTTCAACCCGTTTGCCGATTTCATGATGGGTGATTTACCAGCACATCTGCCCACATTGCATTGAGTGTTCAGCAGTTTTTGACCAAAAATGGCATGACCCCCATGCCCCATCCTTCCTATTTCCAATCTCACCCTGGGTGTCTTTTTGTTCCCCTGGATGAAAAAAGCCCTCCAAGGGAAACATTTTGCCAGTAAGAAAGAGGTGAAACAAAAAAATGGCAGAAGCACTAAAAGGAATCAAAATTGATTAGTTCAAAAACTGTTTTGAAAAAAGCATCTCGATAGGTGTCTTGCAGCAAACAGAGAGTATTTTCAAGGTGACTGAAGTTTAAACATGTAAGCATAAATACACAATGTTTTATAAATAAATTATGTTTGGGGGGCCCTTCTATGTGGGTTATACATATACATACACACTTATAAAGACACAGAGAGGACAGAGTAATTGAATTAATCAGTAACAACTCCATGAGTTGGAACTTGTTGCCAACTCAAATTCTCTGGGAATTTTGTTGCAGATTTCTAACAATCCATATTTCTATAATTTTGTAATTGACCCATTGTAGTAAAATTTTGCTATCTGAAACATAGTTTAACAGTATATGGACTAAGTGTCAAGCTGACCAAAGAGGACATGTGTTTGTTTTATTTTTAACCGCAAATGGGAAATCAGCTTATTCCATAAACGTGGCTTTAGGGAGATTATTTCATTAGATTGCAGGGTAATGTTATTAGAAGGCAGAAAATTCCTTCTGGCTTCTGAAAACTCTTAATCCAACTCTGGGACTATAATACATTCCTAAGGTATTTTTCATTGTTGTCAATACACTAAAAACATTGACTTCAACTTGTAAAGCCATAAAATATTTGCAATTATTTTCAAGTAACAATACCAGAAAGCCCGCATCATGCTGGGCTAATTCTTGTTTTATTTCATTTGGTTTCATTTTATTTTTCCCACGAAGTGGAGTCAGAAATCAACTCAAGCTCCTAGCTACAAGAGATGATACATAAAGTGTCCTTATATTCATTTAGCAGTGTGTTGAAGATTCAAGGAGGCCTTCTGAGAAGATAAACCACACATCCTTCGAGCACCCCACAAAACATCTAACAGTGCATTCCGAGAGCCTGTTTCCTCACCGGGAGTCAACAACCTCAACCATTTCCAAGGGAAATCAAGAGCCCAATGTCTTTTGGACTAGTTCCCTGTCCTTGAATTCAATCACTGCCCTATCTAACCAGGGAACCAATTATTGGTCAAATTTTGTATTTCCAGAGCTTAAGAAATTTTGGTAATCTTCCAAGGGGGGAAAAAAATCAAAACAAAACTTTTTCAAGATGCAAATATCCTCTGTGGAATTTCTTCTTGAGAGCAAGGGTAGTTTAGGTCACAATGTCACAACACCCTTTGGCCCCACTGCTATCATTTTTTGTTTGTTTGGTTTTTGTTTCCTGTTCCTGGAAAACTGCTCTCTAGATTGTTTTGATTACACCCAGTTTGGGTAGCCAGATTCTTAGTGCATTCTCCACCATATTTTATGATACATCTCATTCAATTTCCCCTGTAGGGTGGCAAGCTTTATTGCTTAACAAACATTGCATCTACCCTGCCATAATTTATATCTGAATGGGTTTATTATAGGCATTGCATTTCATTCATTGTGCAGCTAATTCCATAACATGCTTCCTGCTTTCTGTATGGCTGTTTGGCCATTATCAGCTTCCAAGACAATTGAATCTTTCCCTTGCAGTTTCACAAAATGGTTTATGAATATGTAATACAAACTGTGTTAACAAGGCAAATATACTTCATTTCTTTTATGGCTATTTCCAGGCTGTGGCTGGGAAGAAGAGGCGTAGCAGTGTGTCTCACTTAGAGCATGTTGTGCCCTTAATATAGAAACGCACTCCCCTTCTCAGTCCTCTTTGAAGGTCCGCATTGTCTTTGAGCGAGCCATGCACTTTTGTGCGGTTCCCTGTGAAATGAGCCCAAGTCGACCTCCCATGGATTCAATTATCTTCTCTACACGGATGGCATGCTCTTCTCCGTGCCTCCCCCAAGCTCACTCTCCTAGTGTGGTCCTACATGGCATTCTCTCTGCAAAATAGCTCCATTTGGGGGCCTTGCTGTCATGGTAGGAATAGAATTGCTCGTTTTCCGCATATGGTTCTTTCCCTCTGTGCCTTTCCACATGACCTTCATCCCAAAGGGAAGGGCTTGTCCAGCTGAACAAGGTCAGGTCAACTTCGCTCTGGAGAGAGAGCGTGCGCACCTGGTCAGCAGGTGTTTATCATTACAAAGTGACTCCACCAGAATCACCTCCTGCTTCTCCACAGTCTCCAAAAGATCATTTTTAAGTTAAGATATAGACGGGATATCGAACAACCATTATTCCAGGGATTTTACATCATGATGTCCCTTTTGAAGCTGGGATTGTTCACACTCACAGGTGGTGAATTCGAGGCTTCAAGAATTTAAGCAACCCATTTTAGACGCTGCTTCTGACAGAGGACTAGAGTGGGGTGGAAGTCTGATAGTATCTGGGTATTCAAATCCATGCTTATCTTCTAAATAGATTTCAAATCTAGACACTTACATCCATAGCCACTGCCAACATCTTTCATTGAACTCTCGTCAAACCCCCTGCCCAAGGAATATTGGGAAGCTCCTTCTCACCTACTTTCTCACACTATTCTTATCTCCATCTGCGTTCACATTCCATCCTGCAGTCGGATGTTTCTTCCAAAGCAGCACTGTCTACTCCAGCCTTCTGCAATGCTATATGTCTGTGCTATCCTGTGGGGTGGCCACCAGCCACATGTGGCTACTGAGTACTCACAATGTGGCAAGTGGGACCGGGCAGTTGAATTTTTTTAATTATCATAGTTTTAGTCATTTAAGTGTTCAGTGACACACGTAGCTAGTGGCTATTGAACTAGACAGCACAGTGCTAAGTTTAAATCTGACCAAGTCTCGCCCTAGGTTAATATTACTCAAAACATTCACATTTCTCTTTGATTAAGAACCCAAATTCCCAAACAAGCCTGCAAAGTCTCTGAATAATCCATCTCCCATGAACATTTTCCAGGCTGAGTTCACATCCTTCCCTCCTCATGCTCTGACCTTTCTTCACTGTGACCAGGCGCTCTGACCTTCCTTCATTTTCTTGTTTAGGACACTCACATCGAGAATAGACTCTATGCGGAATTTTCTCCCCGTATCAATATTCTTCAGCAGTCCTACAAGGAATAAAAAGTGTCAATATCCCCTTTCAGAGCAGTCTTTTCACCCAGTGGCTTCTGGGGTCCCTGCTGGACCTTCTCATTTCATGCTTTTCTTTCATGTCACTCTAGAGCCACATGGTACAATTACATACTTAGTCCTCTAATTTTCTGATGAAAGTCTTTATCTCTTTAGTCATTTCTGATCACTGCTTACCAAGCTGTCACAAACATAGTGGCTAAAGGACAACGCAGACTTATTTTTCTGACAGTTCTGGAGGTGAGGAGTCTGGGAGAGATCCTGTGATAGACTCACAGAACTGTGCTCCTTCTGGAGGCTCTAAAGAAGAGTCAGTTTCCTTACCTTCTCTCCAGTGTCCAGAGGCCTTCTGTGTTCCTTGGCTGGTGGTCCCTTTCCCATATTCAAAGCCTCCCGATTTTTCTGCCTGCCTCTTTCATCATGAGGACACTTGTGATGACATTGTATTCGCCTGGATTACCCAGGATAAATAATATGCCCATCTCAAAATCCTTCACATCTGTAGAGTTCCTTTTGCCATGTGAGGTCATAGCTTTACAAATTGTGGGGATTAGGATTTGGACATTTTTGTGGGGTTATTATTCTCCCAGCCACACTTCTCAACTGGATTATAAACTCCCCAAGAAGAAAAAATAACTGCCATTTCCAAGAACGATATCTAGTACATTGTGGGGGGGAGGGTACGTGTGTGTGTGTGTGTGTGTGTGTGTGTGTGTGTGTGTGAATATATTCAGTGAATGAACAAATGCTGCAATCCATTTATTAAAAGAAAAAAAAAAACACCCTGCAAAGAAGCCACATATCCACCTCTTATGAAGAATCTATTTAACCTGTTTTTGGACACCCCTATTGCCACCTTGTTCCACCAAGTATAAACAGAGGTGGGATGACCGTCCCTAACTAGCCTGTCCTCTTTGTGAGTTATTGTCAGCATGTCCATCTAGACTCTGGCCTGCCTCCTTTTCCTAGTCCACCAAGTTTGCTCAGTGTCACCACTGCCCCTCACGACTGATAACTTCACATATTGAATTGATTGTGTCTGTGAGTTAGAAAAGAGATGTCACTTGAACAGGAATCCAGGTAAATCGAGACAAACACCTTGACAGTATCCACAGTGTTTAGTCTGACTCCAGGGCAGCACCATCAAAAAGTCATTTACGTTTCCCTTGAGGATTCAGAGCCGGACAGCAGATGCTAATCAGTGATAGATAGCCACAAGTCACAGTTGTTCTTTTTCCAGATATGGGCTCATCTGCATATGAACACACACACACACACACACACACACACACACACATTTCAGTATGAATTATTTTTAAGGCATAGAACAAATACTTCATGCTGACAGCTGCTGCCTCAATCACTGAATTTCAAAAAATATGTTTTTTTCTTAAATTGTGCACAGTCAATAATATTTTTGGAGCTGGTCATTAAAATCACCTAACCCACTGCCCAAATGTCTCCATCCCCTTCATTTTTTATGAAGAAACTGAGTCTCAGAACAGGGCACTGACATGTCCCAGGCCTACCAAGTGCTGAGGACAGGACAGAAGCTTTGACTCCTGTTTCTATACTTTTTCAAGATTCACACATTCTAGAAATATTTCCTAGAATTGTATTCGTTAAGTTTTTCATATCCCAGCCTTGTTTGTGAATTTGGATTTAAAGTCTAACAAATCTGGATTAAAATCATGCCCCTGTTCACTTACTGTGTATTTGGAACTGGCCAAGTGACTTCTCTGACCACTTTTTTATTTATGTATAAAAGAGCGGGAGGAAGGGAGAGAGAGGATGTTGTTTTAGGGATTCCATGAGGCAACGATTGTAAAATCACTTTTTGATGTAGTTGCCGTCATATTGATTGAGCAATCTGTTTTCCTCCACCCTTCCTTCCCTTGTGTCTACCTCTATGGAAACTTGTCTCAGTAATTTGTCAATTTATTCCACCAACTCTTACCCAAGATCACCATGAGCTGGCTGTTCTGCCAGGCCTGTGGGGAAAGAAGGATGAAGAACAGCTTGTCCAGGACTTCATGGTGCTTAAAGTCGAGAGTTATATCCAGAGAAGTCAACTGGTGGCAAGGTGCTGGCCGGTCAGCGTGATTCAGGAGGCACGGGTGGGCCAGAGGAGGAATAGCCACACCTGGGTTCAGCATCAGAAGCTTCAAAGAGTAAAAGTGATACCCAGGCCAACACCTAAGAAACGCGTCGTCATTGGTGAAGAATGGGACAAGTGTTCCCAGCAGCAGGACAGGCATGAGAGAAAACCAGGGATGAACAGCATGGTTCATGGAGGTGTAGACAGAGGTTAATAGTGGCTGGATCTCAGGTTGTGAAGTGCGGCTAAAAGATGAGACTCAGAGAGGGAGGGTGCACGGGGCAGGAGAGACAACCTGGCATGGGGAAGGGAAGGGATGGGTGTCCTCAGAGCTCGGTTCATTCCCGCACCTGGAACCATGCTGGGCCTTGAGGATGCAGTAGGGAGAAGAAACAGAGCCGCTCCCTACTTCCACGGCCTTCTGGTTTCTTGGGGAGCAAAGCAAGAGGCATGATCAGGACAAGGGACATGAGGAGCTCCAGGCAGATAGGCGTCACCAGGGATTAAAGTGGGGCTCTGAGCCGCAGAATGCAGCAGAGATGGGGATTTTCAGTTGAACCCGGTCCACTGGGCCACCCTGGCACTTTATAACAGTCCATGAGATGCGGCCTCACTGGGCCCTTACATCAGTGCTCAGAGAGTCAGGAATGTGGGGTTTTCAATAAAAGTGCAGGCAATAGGCCCAAAGGGAGCCCTGGCTCAAATGAGCTTTTATATTTTTATGTGGAACGTAATCACATTTAGTCATGATCGAGGCTGCCCGTTACTGCTATTAGAGTGTTTATGGTTCTAAGGGGGATATGAGACTTTGACAGTACGTGCTTGCAACGAAAAGCAACAGGGTGTGCTGAGTCTAGAAGCCACCTTGAAATTCCATGAACATGTAACTTGGGCTGATGGGCATTGCCTTGGGAAGCTGGACTGAGAGGGCCGTTTGTCCTCAGGAGCAGAGAGGGTCCTCTCAGAAGGGACAGTGGACTCATAAAGTAGTGACCACTCAGTATCTATAGGTTCTGGGCATGTGCTATTTATCATTTTCAAAACCTCTACAAGGTGATTCCAATCATTAGAACTATTTGCTATGTATTCAGCCCCAGGCTCAGAGAGCTTAATAGTTTCCCTCAGAAAGCACAGTCAGTATGTGTATTAATTAGTTTCTTGTGTCTATTGTAACAAATTACCATAAACCAAGTAACTTAAAACAACAGAAATTTATTATTTTACAGTTCTGAAGGCCAGAAGTCCAAATCAAGGTATTGGCAGGGTTGGTTCCTTCTGGAGTCCTGAGGGAGAAATTGTCTCTTAGCTTCCAGTGGTTGCCAGCAACACTTGGCGTCCCTTGGCTTGTAAAGGTATCACCCCATTCTTTGCCTCCATCCTCTCGTGGCCTCTTCTCTGTGTCTTTGTGTCTTCTCTGTGTCTCTGTGTCCTCTCCTCTTCTTTTCAGGACACTAACCATTGCGTTTAGGGTTCACCCTGATCCAGGATGATTTCATCTTGAGATCCTTAACTTACTACATCTGTAAAGACCCTCTTTTCAAATAAGGGCATATTCTGAGACTTTATTTCATGCAGACATGAATTTTTGGGGGACCCAATTCAACTTTCCACAGCAAATAATGGAAACAGGAACTGAGTCATGTCTCTTTGGGTCAAAGCCACTCACACAGGGGACGAGGGGCTGCATGATACTTCATTTGTGTGTAGCACCTACGACTACTTTGCTGGCCAGAGTTCCCCTCAGCTTTTCTTGTTTCCTTACTGCAGGCTGGCTCCACACCACTTCTCACAAGTGCATACACAACCTCTGCAAAACTCGACTTGGTCAGAAACATAGATCCCTAGAAAAGTCACAAAGGCCCAAAGACTCCACAGGGAAACACGGTGATACAGAATAACGACAACAAAAATAAAGACTTACTGCTCTTGGAATGAGACTCAATACTGAGTCTTATCTCTGCTGCTCATAAGCTGGTGGCCTTGGGTAAGCTCCTCTACATCTCTGAGCCTCAGTTTCCCTATCTGAAAATCAGGCACTAAATCCCTTAAGTTCATTCAGTGGAAATAAACAGGCTAATGGCTGGATCAGGAAAGGGATGATGGGAAAGACGGCATTTGAATGGAGACTTGGCAAAGCAGCGGCCACATAGCTAGTGAACCATCTGTGGTTCACCACGCAGTGGAGAGAATGTGGGGCAGTGGAGACAGACAAATCCAAGTTCACGCCCTGGCTTTTCCGCTCACAGGCTCTGTGACCTTGAGACACTCAGTTGCTCTGAGTTTTATTTTTGCATCTGTTAAAAGGGGATACGATATCCACATCCAAAGGGTGACACGGGAAGTCAAAGAATAAATACACTTGAAAGGTATAGAAACAGAAAACTGTTGGGCAAAGCCTATTAAAGCAGAACACAGTTTCTGAACATATAACATAAATGCACATGTGTGTGCATGAAGAGACATGTACAGATTGTCCACAGTAAATCCAGGCTGGTATTAACCCAGATGTCTATCTGCAGTGGAAATGATACATTGTCCTGTATTCACATAATGGAATACTTTGGAGCAATTAAAATGAAATACACAAATACATGCAACAGCATTAATAGATCTCTCAAATAGAATGTTAAGCAAAAGAAACTAGTATACTATAGGATTCCATTTATATAAAGCTCAAAAGCAGGCAAAAATGAATTTGTGGTGTTAGAATTCGGGTTCACGGTTACCCTTGGCAGGAGCAGGGGTGGTGATTGGAAGGGGATAAGAGGATGTACCTAGAGGGTAGGTCACTTTCTCTTTCTTGGCCTCGGTGCCTTCCCAAAGTAGTAATGTGAGTCCCTCAACATGTAGAATTATAATCTTTGAAATTTACACATATATGACACTTCAATGAAAGTTTTTAAAGTTGTATGGCCCAACATTGGTCTCACAGAACATTTTCAGTAATTGATGGTATTCTTTCTTTAAATTATTGAACCACAACCTCTGCCAGAAAAGAACTCCATCTGCAAATGACATCAACCCACTGGGGTGCCGACAGTCCGCTTAAAAGGGTCAAGGAAAGGCCCAGCAGAGCATAGAAGGGAGGTCAGAAAGCTGGAAGGATGGAAGTAAAGTGGGCAGGTGTCTTTTCCATTTCTGTTTAAGTCTCTGCTAGTTGCCTGAGCAGAAACTCCCTCATGAGTGTAGAAGTGGGCATCTATTCATGGTAGTATCTATCTTTCCCCTGATTCTTTGAAAATCAAGCCGGGCTCCCAGCCCTGCTCTCCAAAGCCCTGCTGATCTAGTCGCTGCCTACCTGTCTAGTTCCCCTTCCACACCCCTTTTCTCTCACTCACTGACATCTAGTCACAATGACCTTTGTCTTCTTCTGGGTCTCCAATTCTCAGCTTAAATGGCAACCCCTCAGCCTACATCAGCTTCCTCCCACATGATTCTTTTTTAGAGGTCTCTGTTCTTGTATTACCTTGAAATTGTCTCAGATGTTAATTTCATTAACAATCATATGTCTCTTTGCTAGTTTGTCTTCTGCCTCCTCTTCTACCAAGTTCATGCTCACCATCATGTGCTCCATTGTCTCTCCAGTGTATGCTAGCACTCATCACACAGCAAGCCTGCGAAGGACAGTTTTCAAATACATGGAATCAAAGGTATCTTAGGTTTGATCATAGAAGAATAATAGGTGTTGCTCTCCCTAAAACACTTACCCAAGAGAAGTGTTTTCACCCAGTTTATTCCAGTCTACTCTGATCCTCAAAATCCTAAATCATTCTAGCAGGGTTTTTGCAATACAGGAAATTCAAATTAAAACAGAAGAACCAAAAAATATGGGAATGACTAATGGAGGCTGGATGTCACAATAGAGAGTAGTGGGGACAGCAGCGTACTGAAAAGGGGGCACATGACCAAGCAGAATGCAGCAACGGCTGGTCGATTCTATCCAATCTCTGCCATTTGGAATGCAGATATCTTGCTGCAAGAACCCCCAGTTTTCTAAGAGATGCCAAAAATCCATATTTTTAGTGTGACCCCTACCAATGTTTTAGTATTAGTAGTATATTCAACATTCTTAACAGTGAATAGCCAGTGTGTAGCGAACTATTTCTGCAGGCTGACTGCCATTGACTTCCTCTATTCTGACCTTCACTGGTTTTTTAAGAGGGAGACAGGCCAGCAGAGAAGGGAGATGACTTAGAACAAATCATAGAGTCAGTATGTGGCAAGGTGTGGTGTGAAACCCAGGCTTGGCACTCAACACCGTTTCCACTCTACCCACGATGAGAAAGAATTCTATGCACACATTTGACTTAATTGAGATAAACCAGCCATCATAAAATTAAATTATGTCTCAAATTAAACACACTATATTGAGACGATCCTACATGCCTCTCTTTATTAACATTAAAGGAAAGCCCACAGCCCAGTGGTAACAGTCCATTGCAACAAACTTAGGAAAGAGGAGTTAGGCTATTTTCACATTTGACATTAATTTACAGCCAACCTGGAGTCAGAGTGTCCCCACAAGGTGCTGTGTTGGAAAATGCTTCTTTGTGAAGATATGAGCCCTCACTGCTCACAGCAGCCCGTTTTTAATTCTGCCTCAGCAGCTTGGGCCTAACCCTGTTATAGAAAGAGTAATCGTAAATCTGCATGAAGTTTCTGATGATTAGTTTTGCTTGGAATTGGGCCAAAGAGCTAGACTTTTGCCAATTCCATATGTACATGTAAGTTCTTTCAAGAAAGAATTCGTTAATCCTTCCCACTGGGCTGAGGATAAGGAGTTTAGGGGCCTCATGGAGGAGAGTCCCCTGACTTTAGATATATGTTTAAAGGGGATGCAAGGACCACAAAAGAGGCCCTTTAAAAAGTGGTCTCATGACAATATTGTCTTAACTCATCTTCACTGTAGCATGGAGGGGCATAGATGATAAATTGTTTAAATGGATGAGGAAACTGAGAGGCAGATTTTAAGTAACTTGACAAAGTGTATGCAACTAATAAGACATTAAGCTGAGGTCTGACCCTGTCCTTTCTGATTACAAAGATCCTGTTGCATGGACGTGCATCTGACATGGACACATCATTCTGCACCAAATGATGCCAAATGCTTCATTTTTCCAATTAGACAAGGTTGAATGATCCGTGTTGCCAACTATCATTTACCTGGCATTCTTCCTCCTTTTACTTAAAACTCTGATAATATGCAGGGCATGAAAGCAGTTGACTTCGAAGATGGGAAAAGAAAATAGAGAAAAAACAATAGAACCAACTAATGATAAAAGTGCCTCCTATACTATTTCAAAGAATCTAAGGAATAAATGATATATAAAGAAAAAAAAGTAATGCAAGAGCTCAAAACTACAGGTAGAGAGACAATTTAAAAATGCATTTAATCAGTGCTCCTTCCTGACGATGAAGAATTGCTTTTTGATGAGTTCCAATAATGCTAGTAATTTGAAAGTATTAAGAAAGAAGTATGCTGAGGTCAGAGAGTCAAGGGTTTGGGTTTCAGGCAATCAGGTCTTGTACCTATTCTCATCTCTCACTGGATGACTGTCATTGGGCATATCGCCTCATCTCTTTCTGCCTCAATTTTTGTGCCCAAAACAAGGACAGCAGTCCCTGGTCACAGATTAAATTTGTAGTCCAATGTTAAGCTGGGATATTGCCAGACTTTGGAAGAAAATCCCACATGCTTTAAATCTTTCTCTCCCACCTGCATCTGCACCCATGCACCTACCTTTCTCCTGTTAGCATAACTGGAACCATGGCTACTGATTCAGAAGTCCTCCAGGGTATGGAAATGGGAATTGTAAAATGTGATTATATTGGCACTGTGGATTTTGTTGTTGCAAAATGGAGAGAACTTGTCATTCCGAAGCAAAGATAGCTTGATGATAGGACATTTGAATTGCCTTCTGACAGCTGTGGCACCTCCAGGCAAGAATCACCTAGAAGTTGTACAGGTTTGTGGGAACACATATGTGTGAGCATGTGCTGGAAGCTTTAGCAGGGAAGAGGCAACATTTATTTTTTCAATAGCTTTAGGGGTACAAGTGCTTTTTGGTTACATGAATGTATTGTGTAGTGGTGAAAAAGCCTGAGTTTTATCAGGTCCACAAGGAACACAAACAAATCAGCAAATAAATAAACAACTCCAATAAAATATGTGCAAAAGCCATGAACAGACATCTAAGTGGCCAACACACGTGAAAAAAAAGTATATTATTACTAATCCTCAAGGAAATGCAAATTAAAACCCTGCCCTTGTTGGGAAGTGTCTCCTGCCTAAGTTCATTTGGGTGACAATATGGAGTTTCAAGTCAGGCAGACTTGGTGTTGAGTCAAGCTCACAGGAGGAAGGCAGTGTGTGGCTGCAGATGCAAGTTAGAAGGAAGAGTTAAAGTATATGGAAATTCTCCTCTGATGGTTTATAGTTTGTCACTCATTGCTAGGATGGGAAATTAATGTGTTGCCATGGAAGAAGACAGGAACTAAAAGAGGACTCATTTTAAAGAATAGAGTGGTTCATCTTTCCAAACTACTGTGTCCCCACCAGATGAAGGACAGAGAAGCAACTCACTGAGCTAGTTTAAGTCATCAAGTATTTGGAGAGTTTTAAGAATCCTTTAGAGACCACGCTTCTTCATTTTACAAACAGAAAGCCAAGTTAAATGACCCCTCACTTCTAGAAATGCATTAAGGCAGTGGTTTAAGTAGGGGTTATTTTGCTCCCTCCGTCTCCCATCTCCAAGGGACACTTGGTAATATTTGGAAACATTTTGGTTGTAACAACTGGGACTGGACGGGAGCTGTTGCTATTAGCATCTGGTGAGTAGGACCAGGGTTGCTGCTAAATGTTTTACAACCCACAGGACCATAGAAAATGTTCTAGCCCAAAGCATCAAGAGTGCCCAGACTGGAAAAAAAGTGACAGCTAGACCAAAGTGGGTCAAAATGATAGTCAACTTGTATAGAGTCATATTACTCTCTCAAAACACCTGGGTTTGTGGTCAACTAAAAATCTCTGAATGCCCTCTCTCCTCAATTATCTGTCTGTGCCCTCACACTTTTTAAATAATTGATTTCTTTGGAGCTTAATGTATATGTTTACAGTTTACTTGATTAAGTGTCTATCCACTGATTTCTGTCTTGTAGAGTTAGACAACTAATATTTGGAAACATTGATGGACAGAAATTTGTGGTTGAATCGGGAAATAAAAAAGTAAGTTTCCAACTGAGAGAAGCACTAAATAAAAAGAAGCTAATAAAAAAAATCGGATATTCAAGGGGATGTTATGAGTTTAAATGAACTGCGAGCTAAAATAAACTAGCTTGATAACCCAACACAAATGGCAATTGCAGGTTGAATTTAGTTTAGGTATATGGCAGTTGTAGGTAAATACACTGAATGCTAATGGTTTTATAATAGTCTTATTAATTCTCCCTTCGTAGTTAATGTTTAAGATAAACTCTGTGTCTTTAGAGTAATTTATGCATTCCACTTTGAGAGAATTCCAATTGAATGAATATGAACATAATCATTTTACACAAATGTTCTCCAAGGAGGAAGAGGAAAGTATGAACCGGGCAAGGACTCCCCACTGCTTTATTCATAATGGATCAGCCGATTCATTCCTTATTAATTTAATGGAGTACAAGTAAGCAGCGTAACAGCTTGAGTTTAGGAGTGTTTCACAAATGGGGCTTTTTGTCTGTAATCACTTAATCCTGCAGGCCAGGCCTCATAAATTGAATAAAAGAGGGAACTGGGTTTTAATTAAGTCCAAAGAATGAGGTTGCGTCAGAGACACAACCACCCCTGACAAACACACGGGTGAAGTGTGTTTGGTTAATATCCCATGCTAACAGCATCCTGGCCCAGGGAGCCCCGACTGGAACCTTTTGATGTTGGGCCAGAGGGGAAATCCTTTCCCCTTCATGGACTTGCTTCTTGAAGGGCAGTGAGAAAAGAACCCGTGTTTCTGAGCTCTTGCCAGGCCAAACTGCCCCACCAAGCTGATATGCAAGCAAAAAAGGCATCACTGCCCCTCGTTTTGCATCTGTCCATATCTGGCCAAAATTCAGACTTTGGACCAGTAGTCCAGCTCATCAAAACAGTGAGAAATTCTTTCCCAGGAACTTGTGTGCCCTATTGGAAATATCTGGGCTTCCAGACTCAGATTCAAATCTCAGCTTCACAATATAATAGTTACAAGTCCTTGAATAGGATGAAGATAATGCTTTGTCAGATCCTTATTAAGGTTAAGTGAGTTTATGTGGTCAGGTACTTTCCAAATGAGTGTTTCATTGAGGATGTGCAATGAAAAACAGTTAACATCATGATGATCCCCTCCCAATTAGAGTAGAATTGTCCTTTTATGAAAAGTGTGATAATAAACTCAAATGGAAAAGAAAACAATCCCCAAGTTTTCTTACAAGTATACCCAGAAAGCCCCCACTAGTCAAAGCCTTTCAGTGGATCACTCTGCATTTCTGCAAATCTTCACTTAAGGTCCATTGTAGGAAATCTTATCTGTCCCACAGCATTTGTGGTAGGCAGACAAATGGTCCCTAAAGGTGCACAGGTCCTCAGAACCTGTGAATGTGTTACTTTATGTGGCCAAGAAGACCTTTAAAATGTAATTGAATTTGAGGACTTCGAGTTGGGGAGATTATTCTGCAGTAACCAAGTTATACCAATATCACCACATGAGTACCTCCTAAGTGAAAGAGAGAGGAGAGTCAGAGAAATGGAACCTGGGAAAGCTGCCATTGCTGGCTTGGAAGATGGAGGAAGGAGCCATGAGCTAAAGAAAGCAGGTGGCCTCCAGAAGCCGGAAACGGCAAGAAAACAGGTTCTCCTCTGATATCTACAAAAGGAGTGCACCTCAGCTGACACCTCAACTTTAGCCTCGTGACAGTCAGATCAGACTTCAAACCTCTAGAACTGTAAGATAGTAAATGTGTGTTGTTTTAAATCACACAGTTTGTGGAATTTATTACAGTAGCCTTAGGAAACCTACATACTGCCTAAGCCAGACCACTTAAACCCCCAGGAGCATTTATCCTGTCTCCTTAGAGTTGAGATGCCCTGTCTAATGAGTGTATCTTGGTCTTTGGCCAACATATGATTTTTAGTTGCCTAATTTAGGATTATGAACTCCTCCATGACAAGCACTGAGATGAGTATCAGGCTCTGTCCGGGGCAGAGTTCAGCATATATTTTTCAAAAAATGTTACTGATTGGAGAAATAAGCTGAACTACAAACTTGCTGGGACTGTGTGTCCATTGAACAATAGAAACCATTATGATAGAAAGAGCTCTTAATAAAACAACAGAAAAACAGCAGCAATGAAGCCTGTCACAAATGAGGATGATGAGGACACTTTATCAAACAACATGTCTCGCCCATGCCTTTTCCATAATTTGTTTCCAGTTCTCACAACAGTCTCACAGGGTAAGTATTTTGAATCGCCCATTTTACTAGTAAGTGGTTGATGATTTGCTGACTCAAGATTCAAACCCAGTGACTTTCAGTTCCAAAAACTCTTGATTTTCCTATTACCCAGAAAAATTGAGAGTAGGTGCTGGTTTGCATATAGTTCATGCTTAACTATTTTTGTATGTGATTATGACATCTTCCTTGTTGAAATTCAATTTTGGATTTTCAGATGAGGGATTCTCAACCGGTGTCATGCAAATATTCCAGAATCTGAAACAATCTGGAATCAGAAACACCTCTAGCCCCAAGCATTTCAAAAAATGGAGATTCAACCTGTACTTTATTAGTAGCACACACAGTGACTATAAGTATTAAATAACAATACTTGTTTCAATTGTTTTGTGGGGGCACTTTTTTGCAACAAGTTCCATTGTAGCCCTTCACTTACATGAGTTCATTTCATCCTCACCCTAACCCTGCAAGGAAGTCTCTGTTATTGTTCTTATTTTACAGATGATAGAAATGAGTTTCAAAGGTGCCAGAAATAGAATGGACAGAGGTGAGAGTCCAACACAGGATGTCTGGCTATGGAGTCCAAATGGCAATCACTAGGTTACGTGCCTGTCAAGTGAGGCAGCAACATGTCTTCTGTTGAGTACAAGAACTGTTGTGGAATGTGACGATGAGTCGTTCTTCCTGAGCTCCCATCTACCATAGGTTAAATTCTTGCCTCTTGCATACCTGGTGAGACAATGCTCAGCTATTAACAACAGTTGACATTTATTAAACAGGCATTAGTTGCCAAGCATACTACTAGAACTTTTGCATGGATGGCCCAACTCAATACTCAAATTATCATCAAGATGGTTCCCATTCAGTCAATAAGGAAGCAGAGGTTCAGAGAAGTTAAAGTATTTTCCTGAGGCCACACAGCTGGGAAGTGGTTGATTTTTTTAATAAAAGCCAGGTAATGGACTAGAATACACATGCTGCACTACTTAAACACACATGGCATCAGATGCAAATAGGCTAAAGAGGTAAGACTTTGGCCAGACATTTGTGTACCAGAAGGAAGTTAAGAGAATTATCCTTGCCCCAGACCCTAGCTTCATTGTATCCAGTTGGAATGAAAAAGTCTTTTCTCCAGTCATGCTAGCAGGACAATGAGGACACATGATGCCTGGGAATGATGCATCCCTCATGGTTACACCCTCTTTAGCCAGGCTTGTTGCCATAGACTGGTCCTGGAAACCACACAGCCCTGCAAGGCTTTTCTGTGCTTTTCTGCCTGATTTGGCATCTGGGCTCCCATGCCTGACTCAGCCCCAGGCACTAGGCTGCAAAGCCTTTTCTGAATTTTCTGGTGCCAGACACCTACTGTGTGTCTCCATTGGTTCCCCATGGCTCCTGCTAGTCCCTTCATGGATAGGAGCTTTGAAGGCTTCTCTGGGACCAAGAGATTAAGGAGTGACTTATATCTAAGGTCAGAGTAACCATGCAACTTTAACTCCATAACTACGCTCTGTGGATGATTAAATGTGCTGGGCTTACTCTATATCCTCAGCTGTCTACTTAGAGTCCTTTTATTCAAGTTTGCGTAATGTTTCCTAATCATTAAAACAGCATTTGCTAAATAGGCTTACTTTGAGAGGCTGAGACGCCCTGAAGCATTGAGGCACTCATCTGGGATGGAGACACCTGAGGCTCTATTTACAGATTTATGTATTAAACAAACAAACCTGACACTCCTTTCCTATTTACAGTGCAACCCCTTTTAGATATCAACCCGGGGGTGGGATCTCTTTTGCACATAAAAGCATCCCACGGCACCAGGATTACACAGGGGAAAAGAGGGTGGAATGATGAGGAGGAAGAATGTTTCACCGAGCGCCTTCTCTGTGCTGTTTGTGTCATGGATCTTCAAGTTCCTCACATATAAACAAGGGAGAATCACACCTCATAGAGCTCTTGACAATGAGGATAATGCTACCAATGACACTGACAACTGACACTGATGAACATCCTTGCATGTCGAACACTGCTAATTGTTTTCCATACATTCTCTCACCTAAACCTTACAACATCCCAGAGGGATAGATACCACAGGGATAGGTACCATCTTACAGACAAGATGACCAAGAAACAGAGATTAAGGGCACTGCCCAAGATTGCAGAGCTACTGAAGGTCACAGACACTCTTTTGTCCTTGGGTAACTTGTCTCCCAAAACCTAGAAGCATAACCTTTGTGATACCTGCTTCCCATGTCACAGGTATTACACATTCCATTACATGAGATAGCACAGTAAAATGCGTTGTACTGCCTTTCTGCTTTGAAGAAGCACTATACATGAGAACTAAAAGTTCACCTAACTGGGGAGAGCAGGGAGGGTTCCTGGAAGAAGTCACCCCTCCAGCAGCTCACTTTTCCCACCAGCATCCCTGTAGACCCAGGTTCGGGAGTGGGGAGCGTCCTGAAGGTGTCAGATTTTTAAAGTGCTTCTGTTTCTTCCAGTGATGGAATAGAAGGAGGTCCAAAAACACACATGGGTGATTTTCTCTGACTTTCGGTCTCTTCAGGCCAATTTCAAATAGGTTGTGCCTACTTGGGGCTGTTCCTGGAGGAATGGAATGGTAGTCCTTGAACAATCACTTTCAGAGGCAGCGTGAGAAGATGACAACAGTTCATTCAAAATATTTTTAAGACAGTGACATCCCTGTGAAGGCCCGATGTTTGGGTCTCCTAGGATATGTACAAGGAAGATATTCTATAGAATATGCTGAAAGATATCAACTCTGGGAATCAATCTCTCTCTCTCTCTCTCTCTAATAACTGTTGAAAAAGTCCCTTTTATGAATAACAAAAGCTTTTGTCTCTGCCTTCCCCCCCACCAAAAAAATAAATAAGAATACCTGTTGGCTTTCTTTAAAATCCATTTTTTTGAAACGTAGGACTGCCTTCCTTGTCCAAGTAATGACTCTCAAACAGATTATAGGATCTTATACCCAATTAAGCAAAAGATTAGGAGAATAAGGACACCCTGAGAAAGCATGCACTGCCTCTTTAATATCTCAGATTTTCTTTAAACATGAAATTATAGCCCCATGTACAAAAGGACGGCGGCATTATCCTTTATCACAATACCCAGCCAACTTTAACTCGTCTCAAGTGTTATTATAAGAAATAAAATTTACTGCTATGGACTTCTCTTCAATACTACTCCTTCTCTGTTTAATGAAATGTCATTATTCCAATACAAGCCCTTTCTTTTTGCAGCCTGTTTTCCCCCACCCAACCACTATATTTCATTTCCTGCAGTTACGTGATATTATTGCCTTTTTTCCACAGCTATTGATTTAGGTGTGTATGGTTATTACAATGCAAAATAAAACAGTTTCCCCATCCATTCTACCTTGTACCATTGAACATTAACTTAATTTGTTTCAAATCTGCATTTGATTTGGCAAGGAAACCATTTATCTTTATGAAGAAAGCCCTCATAAAGTAGGGAGTTTAGGAGATCACTGCTTTAAAAATTTAATAGCCTTGTGTCTTATACACTAGAAAAATGAATTAAACCTTCAAATAGTATATGTCTCAATGTAACCTTTTTGCATTTCATACTATGTTTAATTTATTATACTCTGGAGGAGGAAAAAAATTAGAGGACAGATCACAGGATGTGGCTTGCTTTTGCATTGCGTGAATAAAGTCAAGGTCTACCACTCATGGGCATCGTGATTTGCTGCAAACCTTCATCGACTCTTGCTGAAGTTGACATTGCAATTCCAGGTGCTGCACTCATGGGTTTTGTCCAAGGTTTTTCCATGGGGACAGAAGGGGCTCCCTTCCTGGGACACTTGAAGTGCAGCCTGGAAATAGAGGGAAGGAAGGGGGAAATAGAGATTATGGAGGTATAATGATGCTTTTAAAAGATTCAGATATAAGCAAATGGTTTCACTCAGAAGTAGCAGGATATCTCTAAGAGGGTAAGAAATAATGCCTGAGCTTAGGTCACTAACAGGATAATAAGATGCTGATATCAGTGGCCAAAATAGTATCACATGTACTCCATAAACATATACAACTATTATGTACCCACAGTAATTAAAAATTAAAAACAAATAAAAATTAAAAATAAAAGGGGACAGCTGAGGCTCTAGCCCTTGCTATCTGCTATCTCTCTTTATTGTGAACCTCCTTTTTTCCTTTCTTGCCACCTCCATCTGTGATCTGTGTGGGCAGCATAGAACACAGGTCAATGGAAGATGAGAACTATGGACTTCTCAATCTTCAGATGAGTGAAAATACAGTTCAACTTATACTTTGAAATTTAGGTTCAGTCCACATATTGTCTCTTGTTTCCTCTTTCCCCATCACTACCACCACCACCATCATCACCACTACCACTATCCCATTACCACCATCATCACCACCACCACCACCATCGCCACCACCAGTACCATCATCATTATCATCACCATCACCACCATCATCATTATCACCACTGCCTCAACACCACCATCATCGCCATCACTACCACCACAATCACCAAGACTTCTACCACCACCACTACCACCATCACCACCATCAAAATCATCACCACCCTCACCACCACCACTATCACCACCACCACCATCATCACCACCACCATCCTTATCACTGGGGCTACCACCACCAAAACTACCCTCATGACCACCACCATCATCATCACCACCACCATCACCTGGACTACCGCCATTACCACTATCCCCATTACCATCATCATCATTACCATTATCAAAACCACAGATAATGTTAAACCTTTTATGTATCCAATGTGCTAACCCTTTTACATATACTCTCTCCAAAGATACAACAATGTCAAATTATAAATATCTATCTTTTTTTGCCAGAGAAGCCAGAAAAGTGCAAGAATTTGAAGTGGGTTGTCCAATGTCACAAAGTAAAAGAAGCCTGGTGTTTCTCAGGATCAAGCCAATTGCATTTTTAGTGAATTTTCACGAAACCCCTTAAGCTCACAGTAACCTCTCTTAATTTTGAGCTTCTTTTTTCTTTTCCAAAGACTCAGTAGCTTGAATATTGTATGAAGTTTGAAACATAATCCATAGACTTGGTCATGCTCGTAGAAAAGGGCTCAGCATTTAGCTACAGAATAGACTCAGAGTGATGCATCTCTGTCTCTTTCAGTCACTGAGGACTTCCAATGCTGTCTTGGAAGCCTGTAGTACTTCTCCTCTTTGTCCTGATTCCTTAGCCTTCCCTGACCCCAAGGTTCTTTTTAAGGTCCCCTTATTCCAGCAGGACACTCCTGATTATGCTACCTCTAGCAAATATCTTTTTTTCCTCTGGAAAAAAAAGTATTTGCAATGAATAGCCTGCGTTATCCTTTGCTTACTGTGTGCCAAGTTCTTTCCATGGATTATCGCATTCCATTTCTACATTTCTGTAAGTTGACATATCATTATGCTCATTTTGAAGGTGATAAAACAGAAGCTTAAAGAGATTCAGCAACTTGCCCAAGGTCACATACGTAGACTCAGGAATCAAACCCTAAATACTCTGTCTACCAGATGACTCCTGTAGTATACTCCTTTACCTGAATATTCTTGAGTATTCTGTTCTCTGAGTTTTGTCACCAAATTGTTTTGTGTGCTTTTTTCCACAATAAGACCCCATCAAACTTTTAACAGCCCCCAATGGCACAGAGAAGAATATTTGGTATATGAAGCCTATTACGTGTATTTGTGTTTCTTGACAACACCTGTCAGTCAGATAGCCAGAAACACACATGGAAAACCAAGTTGGGTTATTGGCATGTTGGAATGAAAGAAAATATACCATAGGGAGCCACATGTTGTTTTAGTAAAAGGGTTCTAGAAAGGACTAAAAGGTGTTAAGATTGTGTTAGGTGATTTTGAATTAGATTCAAGAAAATGGAAGTTTCCTCTAGATTGGACGCTGTGAGAAAGAAGAGACAATTCTATGATTGCATATCTTAACACACCTGATCTGTAAGAGGGAAGACACATGTGAGGTTTCAGCTTTAATTGGTAAGCAAGCTTCAATCCTCATATTAGCTGGAAAAGGGAGATGGCTGGTATTGTATTACTAAGACAATATTCATGTTTTGTCTGTGTTGGAATTATGACTACAGAGTGGTATTGTTTTTGCCTGACTTGGTCATGATCACAAAGTAGCCTTGTGCGACGTTTGGTGCTCCATAAAATTGTTCGCGTTTAAGAGTATACCACCATAGCTGCTGTGTCAGACCAGCTCTCAGAATTACAAAAGTTCAGCTTTTGATGTTAGGTAAGATCCCAGATGTTAGAACCTCTTTCTCATCTTGTTTCTCAGAAGAAAAAAATAATGTGCCTGCCTGAAGCTCAAAGCCAGTGAGGGAACTTTCAAAGCAAACTTAAGACAGAAGTCAATGCAGGATCCAAGCTCACCAATGACCATGTGCTATACTTTCTGAGTTTACACTGAGGTCTACTTCCAAGCACATGTGTCACGGATGTTGGGAAAGAAAAGAATGGTGGTCAAGAACAGAATGGCTATCATTAGTCAATCAAAAAGCAACAGATGTTGGCAAGGTTGTGGAGAAAAGGGAATGGCTCATACATTGCTGGTGGGAATATAAACTCGTTCAGCTCCTGTGGGGAGCAGTTTGGAGATTTCTCAAAGAACTAAAAATAAAGTTACAACTCAACCCAGCAATCCAATTATTGGGTATAGATCCCAAAGAACATATATCGTTCTGTCAAAAAGTCATCTGTAACCATGTGTTTATCATAGTATTATTCACAATAGCAATCATGGAGCCACCCTAGACGTCCATCAGCAGTGGACTGGATAAAGAAAATGTGGTACACATATACTATGTAATATTATGCATCCATAAAAAATAATAGAATCGTGTTATTTTCAGCAACCTGAATGCAGCTGGAGGCCACTATTCTAAGTTAACCCAGAAATAGAAAACCCAATGCTGCATGTTCTCACTTACAAGTGGACATAAAGACAAGAACAATGGACACCAGGGACTTCTAACAGTTGTGGGGGGCGGGTTTAAAAACTACCTATATGTTCACTATTTGGGTGGCGAGTTCAAGCCCAAACCTCACAATCATGCAATATATTCATGCAACAAATCTGCACATGTATTCCCTAAGGTTAAAAGAAAGAAAGAACAGAGGCTTATCCACAGAGAACTTGGGTTCATATTTTGCCTTTACTAGGAACACAGCCCTGGTGACATCTTGATTTGGGCCCAGTGAGCCCTGTGTCAGACCTGTATTTGACAGAACTAGAAGATAATAAACCTGTGCTGTTGTAAGTCATCACATTTGTGACAATTTGTTATAGCAGTCGATAGAAAACTGGATCCTTCCCACTCAAATCTCAGTTCAAATGTCACCATTCAGGAAGTTTTGTCATCCCTTCCCTCTTCCACAGACACAATCAAAATCTCCAGTTTTGATTTTTCACTTAATACTTATCACGATTTGCAATTGTTTTCCAATTTCTTTAGTTAATCCCCTCTTGCTCCATGTAAATTTAAACAGCATTACCAAGCAAACTTGTTCACCTCTGTTTAAACACTCCCTCAAAGAGAACCTGGAATTTAGCAGGTGTTCAACAGGTACACCCTGCCTTTTGTTTTTCAAACAAACCTTAGGAAATTTGACAAATCGTTTGCTATAAAAAATGTGGATTCAATTTACCCAGGATTGTAAAGGGATGAAATGGCAGCATATTCGAGGCATGAGTGTTACTATCGCTTCATTGGACCATATCAGTAGTCTATTTCCACATTCTTTCACATTGAACTCACACAGAGCCTCAGAATCTTTCTCAACACAAAGTTCAAGGCAGCCATTAAAAATCAACTGTAGCAGAAATACAAAATGAAACTCAATTGCCCCTACTAAAGGATAACGACTAAAAAAATTGATCATAGCATTGTAGAAGGAACTGGAGATATTAAGGCTGAGGGGGAAATAATAATAATGACAATGATAAATAATAAATGATTACTTGCTCTGTGTCAAGCACTGTCCTAAGCTTTGGCATCCAATAGCTGATCCAATCCTTACGTCAACTTTTGAAATAAGAGGCTTTATTTTTATCCCACTTTTAAAGATGGGAAAATTGAGGCATAGAGAAGTTAAGTACCTGTCCCAAAGTCACACAGCTAGTAAGTGGCAGGATAGATATTTGAAACCTAGAACTTTAATTCTAGACATCTTACAGAATTATTATAATTATATTTATTGTTGGCTTGGGATATGGAATGTGAGATCTCTTCCTTTGAATATTTGAAGGACTGCCAAATAGAAAAGGATTTGATCTGTTCTGTGTGGCTTCAAGGACACTGAGACAATCTTTCCCATGTGCATAATACACTCCCATATCTCACACACTTAATCCTCAAAACAGCCCCACATGGCTGTCATAAAGGCACAGGAATCTGTGACTGGGAGAGGAGAACTGCCTTACCCAGTTCACACAGTTCAAAAGTGGCGTAGCCAAACCTCAAGCTCAGGACTCTTTGCTGGATGTCCTGCGCTTGTTCCATTATGCTCAATTACCTGTAGCATTAATTCACGGACTCTACCTGTGCTATAGATCTCACACTCTTGCTCAACTCTGGAAGTTTAAAGTCAAAACAAACCTGCTTTTAAGAAATTTACAGTCTAGTGGAAGAAATGTAAAAATAGCCTTTGAAATCTGACGTTAGAGAAGCCACAGGAGTCATGTGAGATGTAGACTAGATGGGACTAGAAAGAAAAGGAGCCAGTCCCAAGGGAAGGTGATGTATGAAACAGAGAACACAAGGATGGACAGGCACTATAGGGAGATAATTTTGGTTCAATACACTAAAGAACTCCCCCACCAAATTTCCCAAGAATAGAAAACTCCTTTATTCTAATGTCCTCACGGAAGAATGCCAATGGATTATTTTTAATCTGCATGGCCAGAAAAAACTCTAAGGACTTGCTGAAAGATTGAATTTTATGTCCCTTTAACCATCCCAGGCTAAAATTTGTATGAGATCTTGATCTCTCCGTGAATTATTTGATTATTTTCAGAATTACCTTTTATTCCATGAGAGCATGGTGGGCAGCAACAAGCTTCAGGCACTAAGGACTCAACCCCTGGGTTTGAACATTTTTCAGCCCAAGGGAACAGAGGCATAGGAACCACCACCACATTTTCTTAATAAGTGAGTCCCTGCAGGTACGAAGGGGACCCTAGAAAAAAACAGAATTATCTTTTGGAGGGTGGGTCCCTTGTAGTCCAGGCTCCCCCTACTAAGTGAGTGTTCTAGGAACCCATCAGTATCAGTGTACCTGCTCATGTTGTTTTGAAAGCCTGCATTTGGCTTCCATGAAATTTTTTTTTGAGATTCTTTTAACTCATTTGCCCATTTCATGATGAGTGATTTACGATCACACCTGCCCACACCATGCTGAGTGTCCAGCAGTTTTTTTCCTCTGTATTTAATTGTAAAGATGTGGGGTACAAGTGAGGATTAGGTACATAAGTGGTATGACCCCCACGCTCCACCCTCACTATTCACCCGATTTTACCCAAGCAACGTGTGTTTGTTTGTTTCACTGGATGAAAAAAGTCCTCAAAGGGAAACATTTTGCCTATGTGAAAGGGGTGAAACAAAAAATAGTAGAAGTACTAAAATGTATCAAAATTGACAAGTTCAAAAACTGTTTTGAACAGTGGATAAAGCATCTCAATGGATATATTGCATCAAGCAGAGAGTACTTTGAAGGGGACTGAAATTTAGAAATGTAAGAATAAATGCACAATTTTTAGTTACTAAATTCTGAGTATTTGCGGGGGGGGGGGGTAGGGTGTCTCCCTTGTATATGTTTAGTGCTGTGTTGCTCTTCAGTTGGTTGCAAACCACTTTTCTTTTTCTTTTTTTTTTTGAGTTGGTGTCTCACTCCGTAGCCCAGACTGGAGTGCAGTGGCCGCTCCCGGCCACCACAGGCTCGACCTGCTGGGCTCCGGCGATCCTTCCACCTCAGCCTTCCGAGTAGCCGGAACTACAGGCGTGCGCTACCACGCCCGGCTAATTTTTTTGATTTATTGTAGAGATGAGGTTTCGCCTGCCCAGGCGGGTCTCGAACCC
>CAUYQG010084796.1:0-21121 GCA_963574415.1 Tarsius wallacei | reverse complement strand
TATATTTCTTTTCTTTTTTTTTTTTTTTTATTTGAGTTGGCGTCTCACTCCGTCGCCCAGACTGGAGTGCAGTGGCCGCTTCCGGCCACCGCAGCCTCGACTTGCTGGGCTCCGGCGATCCTTCCGCCTCAGCCTTCCAAGTAGCTGGAACGACAGGCGCGCGCTACCACCCCGGCTGATTTTTTGATTTATTGTAGAGATGAAATTTCGCCTGCCCAGGCGGGTCTCGAACCCGCGGGCTCAGGCAATCCACTCACCTCAGCCTCCCAAGGCGCGGGATTACAGGCTGAGCCACCGAGCCCGGCTGTTATTTGTGAATATTAAAAACTCTCTGTCTGATGTTGTTTTACACACTTTGGAAATACCACTCCGATACAAGGCTTTTTATAAAATTATTAGTGTGAAACTTGAGGATATTTAAAAAGCCCAATGAATAATGTAAAAGACTCAGCATGATCCTCTTGAGGCATCCTTAAAAATTCAGTGTATTCAAATATCAGAAAACCTAATTTATCTTGATGTTTTAGGGATGAATAATTTACTTAATTGTCATTCTGCAGTATAATTTTTAGTAAGGTTTTGTTTATGACAATATATTTTCTAAATATCCGCAGAGAATGCAATGTAGACTTCTATAGTAACTTTTATTTTCCATAGGGTGTACTTGATTATAACTATGTGAATAGTCTCCACTAATGAACCACATATATGCATGCCTCTTTCTCTTAAAAACTTTTGTCCTCCTTATTTTTTTATTTTTTATTTATTTATTTATTTTTAGTTGGAGTCTCACTCTGTCGCCCAGACTGGAGTGCCGTGGGTGCTCCCGGCCACCGCAGCCTCAACCTGCTGGGCTCCGGCGATCCTTCCACCTCTGTCTTCCAAGTAGCTGCAACTACAGGCGCGCACTACCACGCCCAGCTAATTTTTTTTTTTTTTTTGATTTATTGTAGAGATGAGGTCTTGCCAAGTTGCCCAGGCGGGTCTCGAACCCGCGGGCTCAGGCAATTCACTCACCTTGGCCTCCCAAAGCGCGGGATTACAGGCTGAGCCACCGAGCCCGGCTTGTCCTCCTTATAGTTAATAAATTTCTCTTTTGGGTGCTTGCTTAGTTTTCTATATATCTATCACTATTCTTTTCCAAATGTAATGATAAAACTATAAAACGTTTTTCAGTGAGTCAAACTCATCACTCATTATGAAGAAATAATGATGTTGCATTAAATTAATAATAAAATGCTGAATTATAAAAGTCTTTAAAAATTGAGAGATGTTAAAGGGATGGTGAAGACGTTTCATCAAATTAAAACACCTGGTCCCGGGGTTTGCCTGCAGCAAGATGGCAGCGGTCTCAGTGTCAGTGGCGCTAAGGCAGACGTTGTGGTGGAGAACGGGAGTGGTTAAAGCTGCCATTTCTGTTTCCAGGGTTCCGACCAAGTCGTTGAACACTTCCACATGGGATTTGGCACAGGACCAAACTCAAGATATGCAACTCATAACAGGTGACGAAAAATTGGATATCACTAATTTAACTGGCATTCAGAAGAGCTTATCAAAACTAGAAAAGTCAGGATCTTTGTTCCTGTTGGCAATAACATGCAGTCTGGAGTAGACAACACAAAAAAATAGAAGATGGAGTTTGGTACTAGGGAGCAATGGGAAAGTCCTTTGATGGGTTGGGCATCAACGGCCATCCTTTGTTCAACATGGTCCTAACATGATACTAAAGAAGTCGCAGTTTTCTTTGCAGAAAAAAATGGATAGAGCTATGATGTTGAAGAAAGGAAAGTTCCAAAACCCAAGTCCAAGTCTTTATGGCACAAACTTTTCTTGGAACAAAAGAACATGAGTATCCACAAAATAGGTTGGCTGCTTGACTGTGAATCAAGTCAGCTGTGCAGTATTTTATAGTCCATGTATAATACATCTCTTAATCTCCTAATAAATCTGGCCTTTAAACTACAAAAGAAAAAAAGTAAAACCCATATTATCATCATTTCTTTAAAAATTGGACATTTTTGGCTGGGCTCAGTGGCTCAGTCTGTAATCCCAGCACTTTGGAAGTCCAAGGCAAGTGGATTGCCTGAGCCCAGGGGTTCGAGACCAGACCGGGCAACTTGGCAAGACCTTGTCTCTACAATAAAATCAAAAATTAACTGGGTGCAGTAATGCACTCCTGTAGTTCTGGCTACTTGGAAGACTGAGGTGGAAGGATCACCAGAGGCCAGCAGGTCTACACTGGGGTGGCCATGAGCATGTCACTGCACTCCAGCCTGGGCAATGGAGTGAGACTCCGACTCAAAAAAAGGAAAATGTTTGATATTTTGATACCATGGAAGTATCAAGAAAGGATATAATCTCAAAAAGGACAATCTTTTCAATTTAATAAACTTTGCCTTAATAACTAAAATATATATATTATTAAAAATAAAATGGACAGCCAGGTGCAGTGGCTCACACCTGTATAGCACTTTGGAAGGCTAAGACAGGAGGACTGCCTGAGCCCAGGAGTTCAAGACCAGCTTAGGCAACATAGTAAGACCTTGTCTTTTAAAAAAACAAAAATCAAAAAATAAGCCAGGCATAGTGATCTGCACCTGTAGCCCCAGCTACTGGGGAAGCTGAAGTAGAAGAATCACCTGAGCCCAGGAGGCCAAGGCTGTGGTAGCCATGACTGTGCCACTGTGCTTCAGCCTGGGCAACAGAGTGAGACTCCAACTCAAAACAATATATAAATAAGTTAAATGGAACCCAATTGTCCAATATTAGGGTATGATTAAATATTATTGTGTATCCCTGCAATGTATTACCATGAAGTCATTAAATGACTAGTAGCAGAGTGTTTAATGATATGATACAATGTCCATGATGTAGTATTACATGAAAAATGTGGGTTATAAATAGAAAATACAGTACTATCTATGCATAGGAAAAGTCTTGATTTCTGTATCTAGGAAAATGGTAACATGGCAAAATCTTGAGACTGCTGGGGAAAATATAATAAATATAGTACTCACAAGAAAATAAGAAATATCTCCAAAGGTCAAAAACAAAGAGGGACCTACAAAGCAGAGTAGAAAGCTGATGGCAAAGCTGCAGCTGCCAAAGATATCACTGATTTGTACAAACTAGGGACATGAGTTTAACGGATACAGAGAAGACAATCAGAGCCTCATTAAGCTCCTCATAAAGTGCTTCATAAAGCCAGGAATATTTAAGAGACAGAACCTCATGTGTGAAAGGGTAGCCTAAAAAAATTATACATTTTAAAATAATTATATAAATTATATAATTATATATGATTTATGTATAAAATTTAAATAAGTTTTATATATAATTATATATATATTTAGGCTCCACTTTTCATTACTAGATTGGTCCAATAAACTACAAGGGGAGAAATTAAAGTTGTCCTGAGCTGTTAGTGACACAGGTACCTAGCAGAGACAATTATAAATCCTTTATGGAAGAATTCTCCTTAAGCCCAGAGGGAACCCAGACAAACCTGAACTTACAATTCAAAATTACAAAACACACAGGTACCATGAAGAAAGGTAACAGGAAAAAAAGATGACAGTATTAGGTCCCAAAGCTTTCAGATAATGGAATTCTGACATACAAATATAAAATAAGATGCTTAAAATGTTAAAAAAAAAAAAAAAAGTAGTATAAGTACAAGAGTTTAAAGAAAAATCCTAGAAGATTTGAAAAATAACCAAGCACAATTTCTAAAAGTTAAAAGATAAACGTTTCCTATTAAAAACTCAATAGATGAGCTAAATAGCAGATCAGACACTGCTGACGAGAGAACTGGTGAACTCAGAAGGTCACATTTGAGCACTTTGAAGAGATATGGGAGTGAATTATATGGATGGCTGAGAGAAGGGTTCCAGCCAGAGCAAACGAGAAATGCAAAAGCTTGAGGGGAAAATATGCTCATATATTCCAGGAGCAGCAAGTTCAGCTTGGCTAGAAAAGGGAAAGCACCAGAAGGTAAGGTCAGGGAGGCAAGGAGCCCATATTGTAGGTCAGTATAAGGGATCTTTGGCCCTCACGTGAGATGGAAGTGTTGTAGGATTAGCTTCCTTGAGCATCTGCATTGCAAAGAGAGTGTAGGGGTCAAGAACAGAAGCAGGGAGACAAATAGCAGTTTCTGCAATCATCTAGGTGAGAGGATGGTGTTTTGCACCCAGGCGGTGAAACTGAAGGTCCTGAGAAAGAGTCAGATTCTTGATTTATTTTAAGATAGAGTCTATAGGATTTGCTGACAAACAAGATATATGCTATGAGACAGGAGTCCAGGATGACTGAGCAACTGAAAGAATGAGGTTGCCATTCTCCAAAATAGAGAACAACGCAAGAGCCATCTAAGTGGAGCTGCCAAGTGGACCACGGTATAAACACATCTACAGTTCAGGGGGAGAGGGGCTAGAGATATACAGACTGGGAGGTATCATCATGTTGTTGCTATTCAAAGGCATGAAGAGTGGCTAATAACCCCTAGAGAGTGAGGAAAAATGGAAAAGGAAAGGGAAGAGTTGCTAGAGGGAAGAACTTGAGCAGGAAGGAGGGGAAATGCTTGAGAGGTGGGGTCGGCTTATCTTACAACATTTATCAACTCATCAGCTGAATTTGCAGAGAGGCCTTCATGCTCAAGAGGGAAAAACTTAAAATAAAATAATGCCCTCTGATCTTGAGTGCCACGTTGTGCTGGCAGCAGGGGTGCAAACCACACTGTAGCAACTCCCTGGCTGCTCCAGCCAGAGCAAACCAAATATAGCTCTGGCCCGACTAAAAAGTAGCAACCATCTAAAATGACAATCCCATGGATTCCAGTTGCTGTTAATTCAAACACAGCCAGATTTACCAGCATAAAATCCCATCATGGATTTCCTTGGTCAATAATATACCACCGGAAAAAAGTTAGTAATTTATTTTCACAATATTTTTCTAATGTTGGTAGGAATTGGTGGAGTCAAGCTTCTTGAACTTGATATTCAGACATGCAAAAATATGCAAAACTACTCCACAAAACAAAAAATCAAATTTGTCATCTGGGCAGCAACACTCCAGAGCTCGGTTTTATTCTTAGCTAGGAAGATCTCAAACATGAGATCTCTTCAGTGTTTGCCCTAAAGGAAACACTGACAATCCTTAATTGTGTTTTTGCTTTTTTTCTATCTTCAGTCTTTCCCAAAAGACAACCATGTTTGTCTCCTTGGGCTACTGTAACAAAAAACCATAGAGTGGGTGGCTAAAACAACAGAATTTATTTTCTCACAGTGCTGAAAACTAGAAGTACCAGATCATGGTCTGACAAGGTCAGTTTCTGGTGAGGATAGCCACAGAGAGGGACCCTAGCGAGCGTCTTTTCTTAGAAGGACACTAACCCTTTTGGATCAGGGCCACACTCATGACCTCATTTAACCTTAATTGCCTTGATAAAGGCCCTGTCCCAAATATAATCACATTGGGAATTGGGGCCTCAACATATGAATGGGGGAGGGGGCAGTCAGTCCATAACAGCACCAATCATGCCTAACAACACAACTGACTTACTGTTTACTGCCAATTCAAAGTAAGAAACAGAAGCAATATGATACCAGCCTGGGTGGGCACCTAAAAAACTGAGAAGCATACAGTTGCATCCTCCTTGCCCTCCTATTGTTTGCCTTCCTTTATGTTTCTATAAACCAAAGTTTCCAGGTAAAGGTGTCGCTAATGTTACTTATTTAGCATTAAGGTCTTATTCTTTCCAAAGATGTTAGTATTTCCATATGGAGATTCCTGAAGACCAAAGGATATTTCAGGTACTTTCTGACACATGATGGCATGGCAGAGATTTGAGAGATGGGAGTCTGACGTATGGTTCTATAATCACGGTTCCTAACACACCTACTTGATCATCAAAGCTTGAGAGAAGCAGGGTGCTATAGCAACAGACCAAACCCCCAGATGTTCATTAAAGAGAGAATTGAGCTCTCTAAAGATGCAGACCCTAGAGACAAGGGTCACCATTATTCCAAGGGACATCCAGAGACACAGCGTACATGGAAAAAATATATTTTTGGGGGGAGGAGGAGCTGGCATTGCTAATAGAATTTTGGAAAGCTAAGAATAAAAAAGAAAACTTTCTAGTTCAAGATGCCACATAGACATATACCTATTTCCATTCTTTCCCACTGGAAAAAAAAAAAGGTAGGGAAACAAGACAAAGGAACAAAAAACAAACCATAACAACACTAAAAAATAATTACAAAGAATCCTTGGAAGATAAGAAACAGATGGCACAGCAACTGATTGGAAAGGATGAGAGGAAACCCTTTCCTAGAAATAGGAAGCACAGGATTTCAGAGGCAGCACTGGAGAGGCTCCAAGCCCTGATACAGTGAATGTGAAGAGACAGAACAGGCCAACACACAATCACTGGGGCAATGAACTAAATCAGGCATGTCCGATCCACAGCCCAAAGGTTGCATGCGGCCCAGGACACCTAGTAATGTGGCCCCACAAAATCTTTTAAAATCATATGTTTTTTAGCATTTATTTTCATCATGACCCCATGCGGCCCCCCTCACCTGCTTCTTTTGTTGTCACAATCTCACTTTGTTGCTGAGGCTGGAGTCCAGGTGCACAGTCAGGCTACCACAGCCTCTACCTGCTGGGCTCAGGCAATCCTTCCACCTCAGCCTTCCAAGTAGCTGGACCTACAGGCATGTGCCACCACACCCGACTAATTGTTTTATTTATTGTAGAGATGAGGTCTCACCAAGTTGCCCAAGCTGGTCTCAAACCCCTGGACTTGGGCAATCCTGTTTCCTCTGCCTCCCAAAGTGCTGGAGTTACAGGTGTGAGCCACCACACCCAGCCCATAGTTTCATTTTTGAAGTTCACAATCATGCCTTATTCATGACATTGCTTTTTGGCAGCTCATACATTTGTGAGCAGTGGTTTTAATTATGAAGCTCACAAAGAGCAAAATTCTGAGCAAACATTTTTAACAAGTACCTTGAATACTCACTAAGAATTGTGACCATTTCCACTGAACTAGACATCAACAGATGAGTTTTACAAAAACAAGATTGAATTTCCCACTAGTTTTATATTGTTCTCATTTTTCTAAACTTTATAATAAAAATATTTAAAAAGTTTTATTGTGCATATATTAACTAATATTTAGTATAATATATATAATGCTAGCTATATAACATAATAGCCCAAGACTATTCCTCTTTACTTGATGCAGCCCAGGGAAGCCAAGAGGTTGGATAGCCCTGCACTAAAGGAAAAACAGACCTCAGACTAGACCCAGAGACCTTCTCTCTCACCTGCATGGGGCCCCAGTGGTAGCATTGAGTCTCAGGGAAACAGAAGAGTCAGCAGAGTCTGAGGCCACAAGCACCACACCTCTACAGCAGAGCTCTTCTTCCAGTGACCAACTAGGGAGTCCCCACCTATCACTCCAGAGAGAAACCTGCCCAGGCACTGCCCACCCATGTGCTCAGATCCCACAGCAGGCCTCACATGCAATCAATGAGTGGACAGCTACACAGGAAAGCTGCCAACTGTCCTATCAGTAGAGTCCTCCATAAATTGAAAATAATAGGCAGCCAAGGATTGCCAGGCATTCGAGAAATTAAAAAGCCAAACATGAAAGAGGAGGGCCACGATAAACAAATAAAAGGTCAGTTTAAAGGAACAAAGAAAAACTGTAAACACCATAATTAATGTTCTCAGAAAAATTAGGAAGAAAGAACAGAGACAACAGAGGGGAAGAAGTAAATAAATAACAGCGCAAAATTAGCCAGGCTCGGTGGCTCAGCCTGTAATCCCGCCCTTTGGGAAGCTGAGGTGAGTGGATTGCCTGAGCCTGCTGGTTTGAGACCCGCCTGGGAAACTTGGCGAGACCTCATCTCTACAATAAATTTTTAAAAAATCAGCCAGGCGTGGTAGCACACGCCTGTAGTTCCAGCTACTTGGAAGGCTGAGGCGGAAGGATCGCCGGAGCCTAGCAGGTCGAGGCTGTGGTGGCTGGGAGCATGCCACCGCACTCCAGTCTGGGCGACAGAGTGAGACTCCAACTCAAAAAAAAAAAAAAAAAATTCTTATCTAGAACAAAATTTCCTAAAAATGAAGAAAAAAATCTTCAAATTAAAAGGGCCCTATAGAGAATAAGCAGGATATATGACCTAGACATCTTGATAAAATTTAAAAATTCCAAACATAAAAGAAACACTCTAAAATCTTCCATAGAGAAAAAAAATAGGTTACCTTCAAAAGAACCAGTGTCACAGAGTAATAGCACATTTCTTTTTATTTTTTAGAGACAAGGTCTCACTCTGTTGCCCAGGCTGGAGTGTACTGGTGCAATCATAGCTCACTGCTGCCCCAACCTCCTGACCTCAAGCGATCCTACCACCTCCGCCTCTCAGAGCACTGGGATCACAGGTGTGAGCCACTGCGCCCAGCCAGTAATGTCGCATTTCTCATAGACAACACCAGAACTGTGAAGGCAATAGAGGAATTCAAAATTCTAAAGGGGATGAAAAGGAGTTGGTATGGGTATAAAAATCAAGCTAGAAGAAATAAGTTCTAATATTTGAGAGCTCAGTAGGATGACTACAGTTACCATAAATGTATTGCATATTTCAAAATAGTCAGAAGAGAAGATCTGAAATGTTCCCAACATAAAGAAATAATAAATGTTTGAGGTGATAACTATCCCAATTTCCCAGACTTTATCATTACATGTTGCATGCTTTTAACAAAATATTATATGTATCCCATAAATATGTACAAATATTATGTATTCATAAAATAAAAAAATTTTAAAATATATTTTAAAATTCTAAAGAAAAACTAATTTTGAATTTCTTTATTGCACAAAACTATCAGTCAAATGTGAAGACAAAATTGACATATTTTGAACATTTGAAAACTCATAATATTATCACCTTCATACAAAAAAATTTTTTTGAGGAGGTATTCCTCAAAAATGAAAAGAAAATATAAGAAAAAGAAGATGAATGACATGATATATAAGAAACAATGGCAGAAGTATAATGTAGAAGAAGGGGAAAAGTAGAAAGTGACCAGCTAGAAGAAAATTGGAAGAATGTTGTGCTCGGACCTTGACACTCAGAATCCATTTGCACACCTTCATATACCCTCATCCCCTCTATGGTAGGGGATGGGAAGGTGAAAAGTTCATTTCTCAGACTTCCCCATACCTAGAGACCTGAATCATATTTAGGTTCTGCCAATTAAACATGCTTAAGCAAGATTTGGAAGTTGGAAGTGAAGCCCAGGTTCCCTTACAATTTCCTTCCACATACAACACAATGTGGCCTGGACAGTGGAACCTGCAGTGAGCACCGCATGGTCCTGTCCTGTTCAAAACTGCAGGCTGCACGATGGCTCACGCACATAATCCCAGCACTTTGGGAGGCCAAGGTGGGAGGATCACTTGAGCCTAGGCATTCGAGACCAACCTGGGAAGCACAGTAAGACCTCATCTCTACAAAAAAGCAAAAAATTAGCCAGTTGTGGTGGCATACACCTGTAGTCCCAGCTACTTACAAGGCTGAAGTGGGAGGATTACCTGAGCCTAGAAGGTTGAGACTGCAGTGAGCCATGACCATGCTACTGCACTCTAGCCTGGGTGACAGAGTTCAACCCTGACTCAAAAAAAAAAAAAAAAAAAAAATCTCCTCAGCCCTAAGAGCTGTATAATGTGGCACCCTGTTAACAACTTCTTTTTTATTTCCCATTTCTATCAAATTGTCTACCAAAAGGAATAAGAATAAAAATGGTGTTGAGAAAATTGGCTTTTCAGATAGATAACAAAATTAGAATCCCAACTTCATATCATATCCATAATAAGTTTACATGAGTTAAAGGCCTAAATGTGAAATGCAAAGGTTTGAGACTATTAAAAGAAAATACCAAATCAAAAACCACATTGAGATACCACCTAACTCCAGCCAGGATGGCCACCATTAATAACTCAAAAAACAACAGATGTTGGTAAGGATTCAGAGAAAAGGGAACATAATATCAATAAGGGTGCCTGATCCTAATCCAGGAGATGTGAGGTCCAGTGGGAGGCCCAAAGCTGCACCTGCACCGAAACCACTTATCAACGCAATCCTGACTTGTACCCCACAACTTTAAAATTAAAAAAAAGAAAAAATGCAGTAGGAATATATAACCTCTGATTAGGAATGGATTCATTAATAAGACCCAAAAACAAAAATTATAAAGAATATGTGATATACATATATATACATACTTATTCTTCTAAAATATGTATTGATTTCTCAACTTCATAAAAGAGTCTATGAAATTCCAGAGCACACATCATATACAATGGTAGAGACTGAAAGCTTTCCCCCTAAGATCAGGAAGAAGACAAGGATGTTTGCTCTAGCCACTTGTATCCTACATTGTAGTGGAGGTTCTAGCCAGGACAATTAGGCAATGAAAGCACCCAGATTGGAAAGGAATATGTAAAACTATGGCTATTCACAAATAACATAATCTTACATATGGAAAACCCTAAGAAACCCATAAAAATACAATTAGAGTTCAGCAAGGATAAGTACACAAAAGTCAATTATATTTCTATACACTAGCAATGAATGAGCTGAAAATAAAATTAAGAAAAGGATTCCATTTACAACAGAATCATGAAGAATAAATATTTAGGAATAAATTTAACTAAAGAAGTACAAAACTTGTACACTGAAAACTATAATACGTTGTTGAAAGAAATAACGACAACCTAAGTGACTGGAAATAACCCAAACATACATGGGCTTAATTTGAGTAAGCATCATCTGGTATATCCATACTGTGGAATATTATTAGACAATAAAAAAGGAATGGAGTATCTGCTATAACATGAACCAACCTTGACACCATTATGCTATGTGAAAGAAACCAACACAAAGGCCACATATTATACCACACCATTTACATGAAATGTCCAGAATAAACCAATATAAGATAGAATGTAAGCTAATGGCTGCCAGGGAGTGGTGGGAAGGAATGGAGTATGAAGGACTGTTTAATGGGTATGAGGATTTTTAATGAAATGATGAAAGTGCTCTCAAACTAGCGGTGATGGTTGCATAACGGTGAATATACTAAAAACTACTGAATTGTACTCTTTAAAAAAGGTAAATTTTGTGGTATGTGAATTATATCTTAATAAAACTGCTATTTTTAAAAAAGGAAGTATTTGGACACGATTCTAATTTCTGGGGACATGACAGTGAATAAAAAGCTCCTTGAGGAGCTTACCTTCCAGGGGAGGTCCAGATAAAGTGTGTCCCAAGATGCCCAAGGGCTCTGCAGATTGGATAATGCAGAATTGTGGTGAAAAGGGGAGTTTCTCCAAAAAGCTAGGAGACATTTGGAGAAAAGGAATGAGATATTTTATAAAATTGCAAATTGAGACCTGGATGCCAAACTCCAGCAAAATTCTAGAGTGAGTTACTGAACAGATAATTCATGAGTACTTCAAAAAGGAAGCAATTAACAAATCACAAGTGTGGTCTTAGAAGGAGCAGAGCAGGCCAGCAGAACTCGATTTTCTCTTCCTTCTACGTACTTTCTGTATTTCCCAAGTTTTCTATAATGATAACATATGATATATCTTTAGTAGCAAAAGAGGACTTCATCTATTTTTCAGAAGTCTACTATTCAGATATTAGATCAGTGGCATTCTATAAGCATCATAGGCTGGCAGGTTCTCCCAAGATACCTTTATTCTGCCATACAGAAATGTGCTGGGCATGATGTTACAATTAGAGATCACCATCAACTGGTGGTAGTGTACTACCTGGCAATGTCCTGTTCCAGTTTTCTGCTGATGACTTAATACTCAGTGATAGCCATGGAAAGAACCACAAAGAGAATGCATTGGGAGGGAGGGTGGTTAGGGCTTGGTGAGCATTTTCTTTCCTTCTTTCCTCCCTTCCTCCCTTCCTCTCTCCTTATGTTTTTCTATTTTCTAGCCTGTAAGTTATCTTCTTCAAATTGTTTTAATTTTAATATGTTGCATTTGATTCATATAAAAGCATTCATGAGACACTCCTGTAAGTTGTGAAGCTTAATTGTCTTGCAGGTTCCTAAAGGGCTGACCAGGTCAAGAACGTCTGTCCATTTCTATCCCCCACCAGGTTCTCATCACAGATTATTTTTTAAAATATAATCCTTGCATTTACCATATGTATTAGTTTCCTAGGGATGCTGTGACAATGTACAACAAACTAAGTACCTTCAAACTGTATTCTTTCACAGTTCTGAAGACTAGAATTTGGAAGTCGAGGGCCAGCAGGACCATGTCCCTCTGAGACTCTGAGTAAAACCCTCTTTGCCCCTTCCTAGCTTCTGGCGGTGGCTGTCAATCCCTGGCATTCCTTGACTTGCAGCTCTATCACTCTAACCTGTCCCTCTGTTGTCACATGAGGTTCTCAAAATCTTCCTCTTCTTATTAGGACACCAGTCATACTGGATAAAGGGCCCTCTAATAACCTCATCTTAACTTGATAACATCTTACATGAACACTATTTTCAAATAAAATCACATTCACAGGTACCAGGGGCTAGGACGTGAACATATATTTTAAAGGGACACAATGCAACTCACAGCACCATCATTTGTACTTTTCAAAAGGATTTTCTGACATTTGTCCACCCTGTTCCATTACTGACCCCATGTGGTACCTACAACAGAGAGCATTTCTAAGTTTAAAGTGAAAAAGCTATCTACCTTATAATGAGAAGAAAGAATAACTCATGACTTTGACACTGGGGATTTTCTTTCTTCTCTGCCCAAAGGAAGTCAGATGGAATCAATGACAGTCAAAGGACTCAAGAACATGTGAAACACCCTTTCCAGAATATGGTACTTTGTAGCCACAAGTTATGGGTGTTGAATGGCGAGGCTTTACCAGGGCTGCTACCAGTTTTTTAAATAAAAGACAAAATGAACTATGAGACAAACCTTGTAGCTGAAATGCTGATGTTCCCTCAGCTGCTATATTATATGTGAGCTAAAGTTTCTAATCAAGGAGAAAGATTTTTAATATCATATATTACAGGACCCTGGAGAGGTACACCCCAAATGAAATGTCTTTTATTGGATGTATCTGTCTCCCTGGGCTCTAGCACTACCTGAATGAAGGCTGAGTAGATGAAATAAACCCTACTTTAAAAAGTATGACAAAAACTTACATTAAAAAAATTACAGTCAGATCAGGCTAACAAGTGGCTATTTTCTCCTTTTAGGTTCTCACTCAGTTTATTCAACATGTATACATATTCTTCAGCAAAGCTAGCATCTTAGAGTAATATACCTATTACTTTCATTTAATATTTTTTCACAAAAATTGCCCTTCATTATTACATTCTTTATAATTATTTTTCGTTATTTTGTAACATTCCCTTGAGGTGATTACTACAATTTACTTCATCTTTCCTGTTGCTAGACAATTAGGTTGTTTCCGATTTGGGGTTTTTATACATAATGCTGGAGTGAAATGCTTCTGTGGGCTCAGAAAAGGGCAAGTTGCAGTTGCTCTATCTAAGGGAAATGAAAACAACCCAAAGTGGGCCTATTTCAAAGATCCAGATGAATCGTCTACATAGCCCTGTCCCACAGACTATTAAGACCAGGCTGTAGCCAGGCTCGGTGGCTCAGCCCATAATCCCGCGCTTCGAGAGGGGGAGGTGAGTGAATTGCCTGAGGCCGTGGGTTCAAGACCCGCCTGGGCAACTTGGCAAGACCTCATCTCTACAATAAATCAAAAGTTAGCCAGGCATGGTAGCGCATGCCTGTAGTTCCAGGTACTTGGAAGGCTGAGGCTGAAGGATCGCGGAACCCAGCAGGTCGAGGCTGCGGTGGCTGGGAGCGGCCACTGTACTACAGTCTGGACGACAGAGTGAGACTCCAACTCAAAAAAAAAAAAGACCAGGCTGTATTTATAGTTTGTCCCATTTGTGTTACCAACCAAGGAAACTAAGTTGGCAAACCCTGCTTTCTGGAGCCAGTGAACTCGAACAAGACTAGGCTGTATTCCTATTTCAGCTTGGCTCGTGGGGCAACCAGGGATATTCTCTTCTTTTTATTATTCCTCTTTCCTTGCCTTGTCAGCCTCTTCTTGGACAGAAACCATCTTTGCTAAGGCAGCCTTCGAGCTCAGCGGTGAACGTAGGCTGTGGATGTATCACCTAAGCACCTCAGGCTCCAGAGGTCGAAGAAAAAGAGCTAGAAAGGAATGTGGTAACTGCCCATTCACTGGGAGGGAGAGGGGGGCGTCTATCTGATAAAAGAGGCAAGAGAACAATTCAAAGGACAACAGATGGCATGGAGGGAAGGGGTGTATATTGGGAGGAAGATATGGTAAGAGACAAATATGCACCAACTGCCATAGTAAATATTTTACTAAAGGACAACAGATGGCATGGAGGGAGGGGGTTTGTCTCATAGTTCATTTTGTCTTTTATTTAAAAATGGTCTCATTTTACCAACATTTCTAAAAGGTCTCAGATTAAGCCACTGTCTCACAGCCCTGGTAAAATAACATCACAGTTTCCTACTCCTGAGACATCGCTCCTACATTAAGAGGAAACATTTTAGAAGATGAAATCTTGAGTGTACATCCTGGGGCTTTAAATAGTCACCCTAATCATGGGAACTGCTTAGCTTTCAATTGGCTCAGCACTTCCATTTCTCCCTAAATTCAATTCTTAGCTAATGGGGTCACCACTGCTATCTAAGTGCTTTTCCCTGTGCTATAATGACTCAATTATTACTTTTAGAAAACACCATGCCCATGAAGAGGCCAGCAAAAGTGCAGACACCCTGTGCCAGTGACTGTGCCCTGTCAGGACCCAGAGGCTAGATGCTTTGTGTGTCAGTAAAGGTGAATCTGCTGTGTGCCAAATTCTGAAGACAGCTGGTGATCACTAACCTTCAGAATTTGGCAACTGTCTCTAACTCTGAGATAGTTCAATCTTTTCTATCTATCAGCAGACCTATATTCAGCTGGTCAAAAAGTTTTCCATTAGGATTTACGTTTCTGGCATTAAGTTAATAATTGTTCACTTTTTCCCTATGAAGTAAAAGGAGCAAAATGGGCTATCAATTAATAATCTATCCTAATAATAACAAGGAGATAAATTTAATAATGATATTCATCATCATTATCAATTTATTATTGTCCTTTGTAGTCACAAGGCAATTTTACATACATCATATTATTTGAGCATCCCAATAACACTGTGAGAGAGGTAAGGCAGATATTATTATAGAATATTTTGGTTGAATATTCTGATATATAGATAGGCATATAGAATATAGAATATTCTGCTTGAATCAACTGAAGCTCTGTGGCTCACCAATTAGAAGTTAAGTTTCCAGTTTCTCCAAAACAATCCTGTTAAGTTTTAATGAGTAAGAAATAGAAAAGGTAAAAATGAGGACTGGGCATGGTGACTCAAACCTGTAAGCTCAGCACTTAAGAAGGCCAAGGCGAGCGATTGACTGAGCCCAGGGGTTCAAGACCAGCCTGGGCAACTTGGTGAGACTTCATCTCTACAATAAATAAATAAATAAAATAAGCCAGGTGTGGTAGCACACATCTGTAGTTCCAGCTACTTGGAAGGCTGAGGCAAAAGGGTCACCTGAGCCCAGTAGGTAGAGGTTGCGGTGGCCGTAAGCATGCCACTGCACTCTAGCCTGGGCAACAAAGTGAGATTCCAACTCAAAAAAAAAGAAAGACAAGCATTAAAAAAAAATGAGTCAGGGTTGGTTTTTCCTTGTCTTTCTCACTTCCAGCACTTTCCCTTGCCAAAGCAGTTGATACATTATTCACTAGTCACACTCCTTCACTCCTTACTGCCTGAGCCTAGGAGTGGTACTGAAATGAAAATTCAGAAAGTGCCTGCAGAGGAGACTTACACTAACTGCTCCTGTACCTTCAAAGGGCTCAAGCTACAAAATCCTTACCAACAAATGAAGGAGATAAGGTGAAGGAAATCTAGACGACATATGGAGCTAGACACCAAGCTAAGAGTGAAACAACTTGGCAATTTTTCAGTACTATTATTCTATGCCATGACCTTCTCCATTGAAATCCAAGAAAGCAAAATAAGTTCTAGTAAACCTGTGCCAATCAACACAGAGGATTACTGAGGCATTTACTGGCAACAGACATAATGCTTTACAATGACAGTGTAAAATGACTATTAGGAGATCAAGCAGAATTAAGGGAAAGGTGATCCAGCACTGGTTTTTAAACACAGCAAGGCACTGGTGTGGAATGAGAAGGAAGCAGATTCTGTGGACTCCCCAAGGAGGCCAGGGACTGAACAGGGAGAAGTTCCAAACCCTCCTTTTTCAACTTTCTAAGAATCAGGTTATCAGGGAAATGGTGGAAAGAGTAAAGAGGTGAAAGGTAAGCAAAGTTGTCAGAAGAGACAGCATCTCTGTATATGCAGACATATACACAAGCAGAAAGTGCACTAGTGAGAGATCCCATGCCCAGGCACGACCAAAGGCATTCTCAATATGCAAGATGACTTATGGTGTGACAGAGAAGTGCTTTTTAAATACAGTCACAAACCTGTACTGGTAGAGATCACAGAGGATTTGAATAAATGGGGAGTGAGACCTTGTTTAACCTGGAGGGACAATCAAAATCAAAGATAACATGTTAGGTTAACAGAGAAACAAAAAATGAACCAAAACTTAACAGAATGCATTAAAGTACTTAATAAAATTCATTTGGAAACATAAACAGGCAAAAATTTGGAGAGGTATTTGGAAAATAAAACAAAAAGGCAATGATAGATTCTAATACTGATTATTAGAACAAAAACATTATTAGAAAAAAATCTTCTGAAACGTAAAAACCAAAATGACTTTTTATTAGGGCTTACTTTATAACAAACTAGGAGTAACAAAACAACAGAATGATAATTACTACTTAATAAAAGCTGTCATGACAACTGTATATTACCAACTAGGAAGAAAATGTACTTGAATGTTCAAATGACAAGCAAAATAATTAATATGAATAATAATAAGAAAAAAGAAGAAGAAGAAGAGAAATATAATATTAGTTTCAAATGCAGGGACAAAACTAATTTGGATCAATTAAGGGATTAGATATTATCAAAGACAAAGTTGATGAACACAAAAATAGTCAAGTTCCACAGAATAAAAAGTAGTGTATTTCAAAAAGCATTTATTTAACACCTGTTATGAATAAACTCAGTGCTAAATGTTAGGAACACAAAGGTGAAGAAAGCAGATTTGACTGGAACTTCTACCAGCCCAGCAGACTAACACAAGAACCCTCCTTCCAACAGACACATTGGATAAATACATGTACACCCTGTAACACACACTACCCTAAGACAAGAATTCTACCACATGTCTTGCTTAATCCACTGTAGTCTCTTTTTCTGTCATTTATTCTATGTACCAGAGAAGGGCTTAACCCATAATGGATGAAAAAAGATGTATAAGTACTGTAATATTGCCAGATCTAGACAAACCAAAGAAAGAGCAATGCAATGAATATTAAAATGTAAGTCTAGGAGGGGATTTCCAGCAAGATGGCGATGGAAAAGGTCGGACTGTGAGAGTCTCTGCAAAAGTGAGTGTCCATAAAGACTCTCTGCATGCGTGAGTGTGTGCCAGTGGGTGAGTGAAAGTCCATCTGAGGGGAGACTCAGGTTCATGCACCCAGGGCTCTACTCTGGAGGTGACAAAAACCCCCCACCACCCAGAGTGGAGTCACCGGCGTGCAGGATCATCTGCTGTTCTTGGGGCTCTCCTGAGAATAGGTGTGGAATACAGCTGATCTTCACCACCTGGTGCCCAGCCCATACCATCACCTGTGATAGCAGAGTGGCACAAGCCCCGGATCCATGGAGAGAGAAGCAGGTCAGAGAGAGCTGGAGAGGAGCTCCACCACTGGTGAGGAAATGCTGATCAGAGCCATTTTCTCTGTCCCAGGACCAGGCAGAGGCCTGCATTGCCCTGCCCAGCTCCACCCAGCCTCCAACCCAGAACCTAGTGGTAATCTCATCAAACTTGGAAAGACAAATGCCCCTCCCCCATGCTGGAACAGGCACAGACATGTCAGACTGGAGTTGGACACTTGACAACAGTGGCAGCAATCCAAGTTAGTCCAGATCTCCTGTTAGTGTATGGGTATTTTTCAGGGATAGTACATCAGTGGGGGGGAGGGGGTTGTTGGTTTGTGTGTTTGTATGGTTGTCTGAATTTTTTAAAATATCTTTTCTGTCTAGGTTTGTGTCCTTTCATTTGTTAGTTGGTATGCCTGTCTGTTTTCCCTCTTCTTCTCTCTCTCCACCTTTCTTTTCCTTTTTCTTACCTCATTTTGCTTTCAGGGGGCAAACCTATACCCCCACTTAATGGACAGATTGTAAGACAGTGGGAAGTGGGTTCTAGGGGGCCCACACACATGTCAGCAGATACTGGGATCTGCAGATAGTTTCAGAATCACAGCTTCCCCATCAATTAAATCTTAAAACTGCAAAAAAAGGCCAGGCTCGGTGGCTCAGCCTGTAATCCCGTGCTTTGGGAGGCCGAGGTGAGTGACTTGCCTGAGCCCGCGGGTTCGAGACCCACCTGGGCAACTTGGCGAGACCTCATCTCTACAATAAATCAAAAAATTAGCCGGGTGTGGTAGCGCGTGCCTGTAGTTCCAGCTACCTGGAAGGCTGAGGTGGAAGGATCGCCAGAGCCCAGCAGGTCGAGGCTGCAGTAGCCGGGAGCGGCCACCGCACTCCAGTCTGGGCAACTGAGTGAAACTCCAACTCAAAAAAAAAAAAAATTGCAAAAAGTACAGTCCCCCACCCCCCACCAGTCCAACTTCAGAATTGAACAAAGCCAGAGTATCCACATAAGGAAGAATAGGAGATTGAGCAAACAGAATTGAAAGCTATTTCCCCCATCTCTGAACAACAAAATTAAAGAAGAGGTTTTTAAAAAGGGGGAGGAAAATCTACACAAATGGAGAAAAACCAAAAGAAGAATATGGGTCTCACACAGACCACTGGGAGGTCAACCACTGAGAATACAGACTTTGGAACACAAACAGTGAAGAGCCCTCAGAATGAGTGGTCTTAAACCACAAACCCAGATATCAAAATAGTAACAAAGAATAAATAGAAATGAGGAGAGACAAGAGAAAAGAATGATGGAGTTGATAACTGATAACAGCAGTAAAGAATACAGTGGATGAAATAAATAACAAACTGATAAGCATGGAAAGCAGAATTAACTAAGCAGAAAAGAATCTCAGAGCTTGAGGACCAAATATGGAACTAACCCAAACTGTTAAAAACATAGAAAGAAGCTTAAAAAGACAGAACAAAACCTCCAAGAGATGAGCAATTATTTCAAGAGACCAAACCTATGATTAATTGGAATCCCTGAGGCAAATAGAGAGACAGAGACCACCGTGGAACAAACATTCCATGAAATTATCCCAGAAAACTCCCCTCATCTGATCAGTGACATGACCATTCAAACATAAGAGATTCAGAGAACCCCTGCAAGACAACAAATGAGAAGACCAACTCCTAGACACATAGTAATTTTCCTACACAAAGTAGGTATAAAAGAAAAAATCCTAAAGGCAGCAAGAGAGAAAGCTCAGACTATCTACTAGGGAAGACCAATTAGAATAGCAGCAGACTTATCTACAGAAACAATTCAGGCTAGGAGAGCTTGGAGCCCAATCTTCAAAATTCTCAGAGATAAACAATTTCAACCAAGAATTACCTACCCAACTAAGCTAAGCTTCATCAGTGAGGGAGAATTAAAATCCTTCCCAGACATTCAATCCCTAAGTGCTTATGCTGCCTCCAGACCAGCTCTACAAGAAACACTTAAGAAAGTATTAAACACAGAAGAAAGGGGAAAAAAAGAACATAATGCCCTTACCAAGAATGCAGGAAAAAGATTGAACACACACATGAATCAACCCTAAAATCAAAGGAAAGACAACAAACAAACGGCAGCAACAACAACAAACTCTATAAGAACCTCATAGCCAGGCTCGGTGGCTCAGCCTGTAATCCCGCGCCTTGGGAGGCTGAGATGAGTGGATTGTCTGAGCCTGCGGGTTCGAGACCCATCTGGGCAACTTGGCGAGACCTCACCTCTACAATAAATCAAAAAATTAGCCGGGCGTGGTAGCACACACCTGTAGTTCCAGCTACTTGGAAGGCTGAGGCGGAAGGATCGCTGGAGCCCAGCAGCCACTGCACTCCAGTCTGGGCGACAAAGTGAGACTCCAACTCAAAAAACAAAAAAGAAACAAAAAAAAACCAAAAAAAAAAGAACCTCATGACAGGGATAAACTCTAACATCTCAATAATTAGCCTGATCGTGAATGGACTAAATGCACCACTAAAAAGACATAGAATGACAAAATGATAAAATATAATGAGGCAATAATATATTGTCTCTAAGAGACTCATCTCATCAGAAAGGACACTCACAGACTCAAAGTAAGAGGATGAGAAATAAAATGTCAGGCAAAAGGAACACAGGTCACGATCTTAATAGCAGACAAAATACCTTTTAAGCTATCAAAAATTTAAAAAGATACAGAAGGTCACTACATAATGATAAAAGGTTCAATCCATCAACAAGAAATATCAATCCTATACATATATGCACCCAACATAGGATCACCAACTTTCATAAAGCAGCTTCTAGTTAAACTTAAGAAAGATATTGACTCTAACACTATCATAGCTGGGGACTTAAATACCCCACTCACAACACTAGACAGATCATTAAGATAAAAAATCAGCTGGGCTCGGTGGCTCAGCCTGTAATCTTGCACTTTGGGAGGCTGAGGTGAGTGGACTGCCTGAACCCGCGGGTTCGAGACCTGCCTGGGCAACTTGGCAAGACCTCATCTCTACAATAATTCAAAAAATTAGCCGGGCGTGGTAGCATGCGCCTGTAGTTCCAGCTACTTGGAAGGCTGAGGCGGAAGGATCACCGGAGCCCAGCAGGTCGAGGCTGCAGTGGCCAGGAGCAGCCACTGCACTCCAGTCT
>CAUYQG010084791.1:0-23117 GCA_963574415.1 Tarsius wallacei | reverse complement strand
CCCGCCGCCTGTCCCATCGCGTTGGGTAACTCCACCCGGTTTTTCCTAAATTGTTTAATTGCCACATTCTTTCTAATGGTCATATTGATAATACAAATGGTCGCCCCCCCCCCCCCCCCGTCTCCTATTGGTAGATATTTTGGCTGTTTCTGGCCTTTTGCTGTTACAATAACAAAGAAGTAAATAGCCTTGAATATTTCACACATGCGAGAATCTATCTAGAAGTGAAAATGTCTTCAGGAACAACTGGATCTGGGGTAAAAGAATGATGTCAGAATATGCGTCTCTCTCCACTCCCAACTCTCCTTCTTTCTGTGATGGCCTTACACTCAGGGTTTTCCCATGTTGCCTGATAAATACTCTGTAGCCAGACTACCCAAATTTAACTCCTGGCTTTACTGGTTGTATGATTTGTGAAAGTTACTATATTTTCTGTTTTAGTTTCCTTATTTTAAAAATAAAGGTATGGCCGGGCTCGGTGGCTCAGCCTGTAATTCCAGCACTTTGGGAGGCCGAGGTGAGTGGATTGCCTGAGCCCATGGGTTCGAGATCTGCCCGGGCAATTTGGGCAGACCTCGTCTCTGCAATAAATCAAAAAAATTAGCTGGGCATGGTAGCACGCACCTGTAGTTCCGGTTACTTGAAAGGCTGAGGCGGAAGGATTGCTGGAGCCCAGCAGGTCAAGGCTGCGGTGCCCGGGAGCATGCCACTGTACTCCAGACTGGGGGGTAGAGTGAGACTCCAACTCAAAAAAATAAAAAAAATAAAGATAAGAGTAAGTACTATTTTATATGATTAGGGGGAATAAAAGAGCTTATACATTCAAATAGGTAGTAGATAAATAATTATTAGCTATAATAATTATCATGAGCTGTTATTATTACTGCTATTGCTGTTCTAAATGATTATTGAACCAATTACCATGGCTAGGATTAAATGCTTCTGAAGGAGAACAATCCCCTAAACTACATAGAATGAGAATGGTGAAGTTACCACAAAGAGATGCTAGAAAGAATTTTAAAATATGTATGTGTGTGTATATATAAATATACTTAACGTGTCCCATTATAATCACAAAATACAACATAAAACTAAAATCTAAAAAAGATGCATAGAGAATGGAGAGCAAATTTATAAAAAATGTAATACTGATTATGCTTGAATGGTTAGGTATTGCCACTTACATTCCATTCCTACATTTTCAAAAATATCTATGCAAATTTGTATTGTCTTTATAATAATAAAATGACCAATAATCTATTCAACAAGATTTTTATTGAGTACCTACTAGCTAGGACCCTAGCTGGGCAGGAGGGATGAAGGAATGGGCAACAGAAAAATCTCCCTTCCCCGTGGAGCTCACATTCAATGACAGTAGCACTCCATTAAAAATTTTAAAAAGCAGATCTAGATTTGACAATAGAATCTTGAGCTCAGTCCTAACTGCTACTTGCAGCTGTGTGACCCTCAAGAAGTCACTCAATGTCTCTGAACTTAGTAGTCTCACCTAAAAGGTAGGGTAAAGTATTTATTAACATGCCTACTGTGAAAATGAAGACATGATGGATGTGTTAGTACTTTAAAATATAAACCATTGTACATATATGTAAGGGGGCTTATTGTGGGCTTCTCTAAGTTAAGAATATGTTGTCAAATTATTTTTATGATGAATGGTGTCTATGAGAAGTACCAAAAGATACAAATTTAAATCCTTTCTTTAGAATTGCTTAGTAGTATGAAGAGCCATCTGAATGTAAAATTGTGCCTTTAGTTTTACATGATGAAGAAACTGTTCTTTAAATATTCAACTGGAAGCATATGTTAAAAGAAAAACTTCAGACAAATTAAATCTAACAGAGTTTAATTGAGCAAAGAACAATTTGCAAATCGAGCATCCCCAAACCAGAGTAGGCTCAGAGAGACTCCAGCACAGCCACGTGATAGAAAATTTATGGACAGAAAAAGAAAAGTGACTACAGAAAATGGCTGGGTTACAGCTCCGTCTTTGTGTTATTTGAAGCCAGTTTGAACAGTTGGCCGCTTGTGATTGGCTGAATCTAGGTGATTGGCAATAGAGTATGTCACACTTTGTTTACACATCCAGCTAGGTTACAGTGCACTATGTGAAAGGGTAAGGAGAAACCTCTCGGTTGAACTTAAAATATGTTAGGAGGCAGTTTTAGGCTAAACTTTTCAACACATGAAAAAAATCTTTGGGTAAAGCTCATAATCAAAGTTTTTATTCTCTAGGAAAGGTGTTAGATTTTTACCACTGCTGAAAATACATTTCCTAAAGTCTGCCTAATTTGCTAAAATTTCTATTACATTTAAGCTATAACGAGATCCTCTTGATTTAAATAATGTTGAATACATAAAATGTTGCTTTTTTGTTCTGTCACTTCATTTTTCACTAAATATTATTCTTTAATGATCTCATTCAGGTAAAGAGTGCATGGAGTTACGTTATGAATCATAGTGTTTTATTATTAGAAGGAACATTAGGGATTCTCCAACCCAATCCTTCATTTGACAGTTGGAAAAATAGAGCTTCCAGAAAGCTAAGTGGCTTTTGCTTGTAGCTAGTGAGGTCAGCAGCTGGGCAGGGCCCCTTGGTTTTCGACTTCTAGTTCGGCACCAGCTTAGTGACCATCACAATGCTGTCAGGCCTCTCAAACAAGGTATGCCTCTTTATAAGTTCCATGGATCCCCAGAAGACAGCAGCCAGTGATGCAGAAAATGAAAACTTAATAGTTTGTTGTTAGGTGACATCAATGTTATTTTTCCTTAGAATAGTGAACATTTCTGTGGTTGAATTTTTAAAAAGTTTGCTTAGTTGTTATTGCTTTCTCTTGTCCCAAGTTGCATTAATTGTCACCAATGCTTCCCCTCAATCAAACTCCAGAATTCGAGAACTGAGCAATAAAAGGTCTCACTCTCAACTTTTCCTTTAAGTTTATATTTTCATTTAGAAGGAAGCATGAGGAGATCTTTTGTACTTTAAGTTTTTATATGTGTTTTTAGAGCAGTCCATGTCTTTTCTTTTTGCTAGGATTCTGATTTGACCCACTATTTTTTTTATTTTTGAGTTGGAGTCTCACTCCATCACCCAGAATGGAATGCAGTGGCACGCTCGCGGCCACCACAACCTCGACCGGCTGGGCTCCGGTGATCCTTCAGCCTCAGCCTTCCAAGCAGCTGGAACTACAGGCGCATGCTACCATGCCTGGCTAATGTTTTGATTTATTGTAGAGATGAGGGCTTGCCAAGTTGCCCAGGCGGGTCTCGAACCCATGAGCTTAAGCAATCCACTCACCTCAGCCTCCCAAAGCGCAGGATTACAGGCTGAGCCACCGAGCCCAGTTTGACCCACTATTCTTATTTGAAATGTCCCAAATCTATATCTTAGAGATGGAAAAACAAAGCAAGCAACATCTTGCAGTTGCACCCCTGACTGCTCACAAGGGTGTCAGAAACCAGCACTGACCCATTTAATGGCTCCCACCAACACTACTGATAACGCAGGAGATTCAGACCTACCCCTAAAGAATCCTGTGCTCTCTGCAAAGGCAGGCTCTTGTAGAGACCCTTTGCATTATTCCACAGTGACAAAATTCATCAGCAGCATCTTCTCTGATTAGGCCACTCTTCTCCTTTGCTGTTGCTTGTGACTTGTTCTTACTTTAAAGGATGCGGTGATGTAGAGTTTCTGTTTCAGCACCAGCTCTGGCATTTACTAGTTCTTACTGCCTTTAGCTCTGCAAGCAGCGTTTTTAGTTCCATCCAGGGGCCTGCAAACAACAGGTACCTCATAAGTTTCACACAGTTGCTATTAATGATTAATTCTTCTCTGTACTGCAGTACAATTTTGTCAGGACTTTCTTACCAAAAGAAAACAGGCTTTGATTAGACATGAACTGGAAAACTGATTTATAGGCTGATCTTTCATTTTAATGTTTGTATTGCCAATCAGTAAATGTTATTTCTAAAATAAAGCTCATGTTAGTATTTTGAATTATCAATGTTATTGCAAATTGGAAAAATGTAGAGGAGTAAATGAATTTACTGTTAATCATCACTTTTACCTTATTTAAATCTAAAGTTTATACTTGCATGGAGTTTTGATAACGGAAAATAAACTTTTGAAAGATAATGACAACTATTATGTCAAGGTTGCTGATGAATTTTGACATTGTGTTAGTGAACGAAAGGCAAACAAAGGAAACATGGCAGAAAAAAAGGCATTGAGTAGGAATCTAGGAACAGTGTGTGACTTGATGTGTAACCCGGAGCAACCAACTTCATCACCCAGACTGTCTCCTTAACTTTAAAATGAGGATGTTGGATTGGATTAGCTGAGAGTCTTCTTCCAGGGTTTATAATCTATAATATTAGATATATCAGTGGTTTTATGACTTACTATAAATTGTTAAGTGTGGAGGGGTTAGATAGTTTTCGTTTTGTTTCTGAATCAACAATGTACATTGCTCATTTCTCATCATTTGAGCCCATCTGTTTCACAACATTGCAGATTTACGGCCCATGTTTTGAGGCCCCTGCATTATCTATACTGCAAGTGTGGAGGGTCACAGAATGTTTTTAATAAGTGAGGATTGAAACAGTGGGACCATTACATAAGCTTCTCAGAACGGGCGTGTGTTAAAGAAACTAATCACAGAAGCTCAAGTCGTAACTTTTAGCAGACCCCAAAGAGGGGCATTTACCCTCTATTGCAAACAGTCATTTTTAGCTGGCCCATGGTAGAGTGTAATGTTTGGATAATACATTTAAAGGGCAGGGTTTGCCAGCTTCTGATGCATAGACTATTATTAACACATACTTTTCCTTCTTTTATCGAAGTGATAAATTCTCCATGATTACTTTGTGATGCAGTCAAAGGGAAGTCATTGAATTTTTACAGTTGCAAAATGCATGTGCTTTCCAAGACACTGTTATTGCAGGGTTTTCCAGGGACTCCATTCTGGTTTATAAGCAGGCAAAGACAGAGTAAGAGGAAACTTGAGTAAAACTAATGTAAACAAAAAGGAAAAAAATTGAAGGCTAAGATTTTCTTTTATCTGAAATCAGGTTTAGCTTCAATGCAATTTCCTCTTTTGATCTTGCTTTCTGCAATGGTGTCAGCAACCTTGAGTTTATTTATGGCTCCTTGGTATAATCTCACTGTGTGTGGAAACCCGGTACCAGGCTTCCCTAAATACCTTGTTGATAAAGGTCAGGCCAGAGCAGAATGATGAGAGGAAGCAGCTATCTTCACTGTCTTCCATCTGACTTAGCAATAACATGTCTAGACAGAGTTAGAAGTTGGCCTCTACAAAAGAGGGAAATTTAGACGTGGAAATACAGATTTGTATTTTATAGACCTACACATTTATCTATATCTAAGGAGGCCTGGTAAGTTGAATTTGGGCAGAGATGTAGGAGGTCAAAAGTAATAAAAACCAAAAAGATTACAATGGTCTCCAACATGCCATGTTCGCCTGTATCTTGGTCTGTAATCAAAGGTAACACTCATAACCAATGAAAGAAAGTCAACAACACTGAGGGAGTTTCCACATTCTTGAGTTTCTGGCACTTAGATTCTATTCCCAGTAGAAAACTCAATTGACTCCCTTAAATTTTTGACTTAACGTTTGTGAAAATGTATTGAATAATAGAGTCTTTACCTAGATTTGAAGATCCAATATTAATACAGTTGAAATAACATGCTTTAAAGATTGTTTTGTTTAGCAGCATCTTTCTTTTATCCATCAAAAATGATGAAGAGATATTTGTTTTGCCTTTAAAATTCCATTTGCTCTGTTAAAACAACATTGCAGCCAAAAAACTCTAATGAAAGTTCCCCTGTGACATGCCTACACAATGATCCAATGGGAATGAAAAACCAAACTAATGAGAAAATGATGTAAAAGGCCAGCTTTTTACTCTCCCTACACGGATTTTAATTACAGAGAAATCAACAGCTGTGCCAGGGGTAACACAGGAGTGCTGGCCATGCAAAATAACACCTTGGAGTGGAATGAATTTGAAGTAAATGGGCTGGAAATATTGGTTTTCCAAGCAATCAACAACAACACATGAGGGGAAACATGAACCTTTAATTTGATTCAGTGTGCAGATCCCAAACTTAACTATAGCAAATGAATTCCCATGAGTGTGCAGACACTAGTGATCCCTAATTAAATGAAAAATAATCTTTCAGATAAGCTTCCAATCACAAGATCTGGGAAAATAAGGTGACATCCAGTCCAGGATCTCATAAGCCATTGTATACTCTTCCCATTTATGAAAGTAAATGTTCTCTTGACTCTATAATTCACTGTGGGAATATAATGTTAGTCTGCATTGTGGTTTCCTTTCTGTACAGCTCATCTTATTCAGAAGATTTTGAATAAACATAGTTGCTTTTTTTTCACTTTAGGAAGGCTTATATGTTTTTCTTTTCGGTTCCCTTCTTTGTGAAGGCCATAGTTAAACTTAAATTACCTAAAACATGCACTTATTAATCAGCTCATTGAAAAAAGTTTAAACATGCCCTTGCATACTTGAAATACTATTATGTCAACCAATAAAGTCAACCAAGAACCATTTTCATATGGGTTCAAAATAGTAAAATAATGAAAATCCAAAGCTAAAGAGAAACTATTTTCAACCTTGTGATCAGACAATAATCTTGAGCTTTAAAAAAATTTTTTTTTACTTTAATGATATGGGTGCAATTCCGATTTGGGTATACAAGTGGTCATTGTGCAGGTAAAGTTTGGGCTCCCTTTGGTCTCCACTTCACCTGGTTTGAGATCAGTTACCCTTATTGATGTTATGTACCTTCCCCTCCCTCCCCTGGCAGTGTTCTGCTACCGCCAACCCCTTTCTTACTGTATTTTGGTAAATGTTCAGGGTTCGCTTATGAGTGAGAACATGTGGTACTCAGTTCTTTGTTTCTGTGATAGATCACTGAGTATGATAGACTCTAAAGTCATCCAAGTTTCTGTGAAGTCCATAATTTTGTCCTTCTTTATGGCTGCATAATATTCCATCACGTAGATGTACCACATATTTTTTACTCAATCCACTTTCACTGGGCAGCAGGGTTGTTTCCATGTTTTTGCTATTGTGTATAGTGCTGCGATAAACATGCATTTATCTTGCAGGTATCTTTTTTGTAGAATGATTTGAGTTTCTCTGGGTATATTCCCAGAAGGGGGATTGCTGGGTCATTTGGAAGGTCGAATTTTATATTTAAACCAGCCACACTGGTTTCCACAGAGGTTACACTAGTTTACACTCCCACCAACAGTGCAGAAGTTTTCTCTTTTCTCCACATCCTTTTCTACAAGTTCCTGTGGTAAAAATGAAAAGTATCAATAATACTGATGATGATCATGGTGGTGATGAGCATTTAAGAAGGGCTTACTATATGTCAGGCACGCTTCTTAAAATGCAATCTCCATGTAGTAATAGATATTATTTTCATTTTACAGATGAAAAAACTGTATCTTAGAAAGATTAAACATTTTGATAAGGTTAATTAGAGCTTAATGAGCTATCGTAGTTGATCTTTTGCATTCCAAGGAGGGCACCCTTTTTTTCTCCTATTGTTCTGACTAATTGAAAATCAATTCTTTCTACAAAGTCCTACAGGATGTTTGTTTTATATCTCTTTTATGATTCATAAGAAAAATGAATTGAAGTTTGTTAAATTCCATTTTTATTTTCCTCAGTATAATTCAAATTACTTCCTTGGGCATGCTGATCAATAGCAGACCGAAATAAAGATGTTTTCAAAGCCATAAAGATGAACACAACATTATTTATAACAGCAGCAGCACATATAAAGCTATCTTAGAGCGTTTTAAGCACTCATCATATTTCTAGAATTTAAATTATCCAAACAGCATCATTAAGAAGGAAAACAAAACATACAATTACAGTGATTTTTGGAATGACACAGAAGGATTTTGTGACAAGCTGCAGGCTATGTCAGGAAAGAGTCATTTTCTGATTCCTTTCTAAATGATGCTATTCGGGAATTCTTCCCAGGGTTGCTAGAGATGGATGCAAACCATCAGCTCGTAGTCTGCATCTTTTTGCCAACATGTGCTCTCCAGTAGACAACAGATTTGAGCAGGAGTTGGAAAATTCTGTCAGCCCTTCTTACATGCCATTACTTCTTGGTCGATCATAAGATGGGGACAACAGTGCAGCCCCAAGAGGCATGAAGTGCTGTTTAAAAAGACAAAGCACAGAGAAGGGGTACATGCTTGCAATACAATGTCTAGGGGAGCCATCCCCATAGAAATTGGCCAGTATCTGATCCCAACCCAATTCCCATCTCCACCCCCTTACTTGACCCGGACTTCTGGACTATTCAGAAAAGTACTAGGATTCAAGGCCTTCTTAGCTTTGGACTGTTTATTCTATTAATAGCACCAGCACAGCAAAACTAAACTTATAGATCTCCTGAGGGCACATGCCAGTGAATAGTAAGGCCCTTCTTCCTGTGTCATTTCACACCAGATTTTGAGGGAAGGGTTGAGATTTATGAATGCCAAAGGGCCCAGTCCTGAGAATGACCGCCATTCAGGTCTTTCCCCTCGGCTTTGCCAAGCAACTTTAGGGACTGATGTGTTTTCCTCCTTCTTCTTGATGACATGCATTGGTGTTTTAGGCAGCCCAACCAGATCACTGCTTGCCTATGCCTAGATTAATAACATCTCACTGCAGGAAAAATTGGCAAAGTGAAGCACCTAGCATCAGGTCTCAGGAACTCACATTACTAGACAATTTAACCCACTCCTCTTGGTCTCTTCTAAGTCATCTCAGAGATATTTGTTATCAGATTTAGTTTGCTGCACCATCGTTCTTTCAATCAAATATTTGTGAATTAAGTTTTGTATGTAGGAAGCAAACGATTTTCATGCTAATTTCTCCCCTAAGGCTTCTTAGATAATGTATAAGCCAGTATTTGATCAACTCCAAGATACAAGAATAACAATATTTATGCAAAACACGTTAACTTCATTGAATCTCTTTCCTGTTTCCAAGATGCATGTTCTTATAAAAACACACGTAAACAATTTTTGGCGAAGGTATTCCTTTTCTTCATTGGTTGCCAAATATTTATCAGATTACCCATAATAAAGTGTTGAATTGGCTTTCAATTGCCCAAAAGAAGAAGGAAAGAGTCATGCTCTGAGAGAGTAATAGAGTTGAAGGACCAAAGAGATTTCCTTGCAGGTTTCTTGCAATCTGGCTGTGGAACTACGGGTGGGAGGCTATGTTAAGAGAGGGTATATTCAAAAGTGCAGAGCCAGACTGAGCTGGAATTCAACCCCTGCTCTAGCACTGACTTCCTCTGTGACTTAGGCTGGCCTCCTAACCGCTCCCAAGTTTGGAGTTTTCAACAGTAAGGGGATCGATTGTACTTAGGTCATACAATTAGTGAAGGAATCATATGAATTAATACCAAAAAGTGCTTAGCACTGAGCTCTGGATACATTAAGTAATCACTTACAGGGTAGTTTTTATGTATACAAAGGACTTCAGAAAGGAACTGGATGGTCTCAGACTATTATTGACTGAGACCCTGACATCAGGATTTATGTGGATTTACAATGCAGGAAATTAAATATCAGCTTTCCACAAGGCATTAACTGGCACACGGAAGTCACGGCACAATTGATTATTTTCACATAGAAAATTATGACACAAAATAACATTTGGAGCCTTCTCTCTTTCCTCAGCCACTTCTTAAATCACTTCCAATACAACTACATGGAGCATGTTGTATGCAATATGCTGATATCTGTTCTTCCATTCTGTTTCTCCCCCACCCTCTGTTTACACAGACACACACACGCATGCACACACACACACAATGTTTTATATAAAATGACATGAGATAATAGCATGCATATTTTGTAGCCGTTGTTTATCACTGAGATAAACATTGTGAATATTTTCCATATCAAAAAAAATTATTCTCCCTAATTAATAGCAGTAGGAGATTAGCGCTTTGGGAGGCCAAGGTGAGTGAATTGCCTGAGCCTGCAGGTTCGGGACCAGCCTGGGCATCTTGGCGAGACATCATCTCTACAATAAATCAAAAATTAGCCGGGCGTGGTAGCATGCACCTGCAGTTCTGGCTACTTGGAAGGCTGAGACAGAAGGATCTCTGGAGCCCAGCAGGTCGACGCTGGGGTGGTGGTGAGTTGCCACTGCACTCCAGTCTGGGCGAGGGAGTGAGACTCCAACTCAAAAAGAAAGCACTGATAATCTAGAGGATGAAGATAGGAATGTAATTTCTCTTAAAATATTGGTTGGCTTTGGCTTTGGAGACTGAAGGTAAAGACAATAGAGATAATCAACAATTGTTTTTTCATAGCAGAAACTATATCCAGTAGAACACACTAACCTGAGAGATACCAGGGTGTGCTGTGGTTGCTCATGATTAGAACAAAGTTTCCCAACAGTAAATGTGATACTAATTGAGGATCTTAGGCTCTAAATAGCTATCATGAGATAATAAAATGAAAGCTCTTCTATCTTAAAATATGAAGGTTTATTATAGCCCTCCCATAAATGTTACTTGTACCAGTTTCCAGAATTTTTCAGGGCATCTGTAAGTCATAGTATATCAAGGTAATATTCATACAAAGAAACTTGGAAGGATAAGAACCACAGAAAGTCAATCTTATATCATTTCTGGTTTTGTTCTTTTTAATTTTTTTTTTAAATTTTTGTAGAGATGAGATCCTGCTATATTGTCCAGGCTAGTATCGAACACTCGGCTTCAAGTGATCCTTCCGTCTTTGCCTCCCGAAATGCTAGGATTGCAGGCATGAGTCACCGCACTCACCTCTATTTCTGTTTTATAGTAAGATATTTAACAAAATCTGCTGATTGAATGGCAGCCATGGTAATTTCCATACTTAAGTTGCTTGTAGGCTTAACATTAAAGATAAAAACCTTAGAAAAAAACTCCTCCTATAAGGTAAAGTACCTAGGAGATCAAATAGTGCCCACCAAAATACAGACCTCATTAAAGCTGACACGTTTGTCCTTCCTAGACCAAAATAGTTTAAAGTGACAAGTCTTTGTGTGTGTGTGTGTCTGTGTGTGTGTGTGTGCGTGTGTGTGTGCGTGTGTGTGTGTGCGCGCGCGCACGCACGCTTATAAGAGTACATAGGAATACCCATGATTATAAGGTGACAGTTTCACCACTTTATGGTCAGGGGTCAAGGGTTGCAAACCTGGATGCTTAAAATGGAAAGACTGTTCCACAGAATTAGAGAAATGTAGTTGCAATTTAATTTGCTTCTCTTCTGAGATCCAAGGCCAAGTGAAATGCTTGTATGCTTTTTCTTTTGAGTTGGAGTCTCACTCTGTCACCCAGACTGGAATGCAGTGGCCGCTCCCAGCCACTGCAGACTCACCTGCTGGGCTCTGGCGATCCTTCCGCCTCAGCCTTCCAAGTAGCTGGAACTACAGGCGCGCGCTACCACGCCCGGCTAATTTTTTTTGATTTATTGTAGCGATGAGGTCTCGCCAAGTTGCCCAGGCGGGTCTCGAACCCGCGGGCTCAGGCAATCCACTCACCTCAGCCTCCCAAAGTGCGGGATTACAGGCTGAGCCACCGAGCCCGGCTTGTATGCTTTACTCAAGTGAGGCAGAACCATTGCTCTTTCAACCCTAAACACGGAGATGCAGCTATACATAGATACAAAGGCATACATTTATGTGCACATGTGAGTGCGCACACACACGCCTGCGCGCGCGCACACACACACACACACACACACGCACACTGCTCCCTAACCTCCATCGCTCCAACTTTCACAATCAGCTCTCTTCATACACACATTTTCCTAAGAGCAGGACACAGACTTATCTGGCCCTGCCTCTCAACCATATATCATGACCCTAAACCCCTTCTCCTAGTATAAAGATGGAAACAGTGAAGAGATGAACAGTGTGTGCTTCCGAGACTGACAGATATGGTTTGACTCTGGCCTCTGCTACTTCCTGTGACCTTGAAAAAGTTACCTAAAGGAATTAAAAGTTACCAGTGAAAAGAGCATAAAAATAGTGTCACCTTACCAAGGTAATCATGTGAATTAAAAGAGATAAAATGTGCAAAGAATCTAGTAAGGTGGCACATTGTAACTGTGCAGTAGCTGAAGCTCTCATTATTATAATTGTTACCAAAACTATTCCAAATAGAGAGACTGTGCAGTTACCAGCCATACTGGTTCTGAATCCTTCTTAGAAAGGAGAGTGAAAACGTGGCAGAGATTTGTACTACTTAATAAGAAAACAAAATCACGTGGGACTTCTATATATTGTTTTTTTTCTCAGCTCCTTTCTGTTGCTACTGGCTGGTTCTCAGAACAAGCATGTGTACCTATTTAAATTTCCAATTAAAAATAACACAAAGCCAATTTATATTTTATTTTAAAAACAGAAGGAGGGAAAGCAATTCGTTGAGGAAACGAGGACGCTCCTCGGGCACCTTGGAGAAAAGAGCTGAGTCTTCCCAGTGCGCAGGGTGTGCTCAGCTGGAATTCTATGCCCACAACAGGTGTCTGATGCCAATTACGAGGCAGCTCGGCGCTGAACCAATTTCTTCACTGAGGCAAAATTCCCAGGCTAGCATAGTTCTCAGTTACTTTATCTCAGCTGTAAAAGGAGAAGAAGATTCTTACAAAATTGAGTACTTTTCCTCTTAAATTTCATCTTCATTCTAATTACAAAATAACACATATTTATTACAGAAAATGTTGGAAAATACCCCCAAACTAAAGTTAAAAAGTTAAAATCACTGTAATCACACCACTAATGACAAAGAACATTGTTAAAAAATTGGTATAATCCTTCCCAACTTTTAAATATGTATTAAAGAAGGAGATCATATTTTAGCATCACTTTGCCATTTAATAGACATGTATACACGTTCATATAAATATTTATGTATAAAACATAACATTTTTATGGTTCCACGCTCTTCCACCTTGAAATGATCCCCTTAGTTATTTAACCAACTTCTTGTTTTTGTGCATATGCCTTGTTTCTGCTGCTTTTTTTCTTATAAACAACAAAGTGACGAGCAGCCTTCTAACGATGTCTTGGCATCTATCCAAAAGTATTTTCTCAGAAAGAAGTGCAAATACGGGTTAATGGGTATACATAGTTTTAAGGCTTTTGATATGTTTTGCTTGGGAAGTTTACATCAATTCATATTTATTGACAGCATATACACTTTAATTCAGACTCAGGGGATAGATAAGACTTGGCCAACTGCAATAATTCCATATCCTCTACCAGTGAGTAAATTTAATCATGAGCACATGGCCAATTCTAAGGTCCCAGGGAATTGGGTTCCTTTTGGCAAAAAAGAGACACAGAGAGAACATTTTTCCTTAATGGTCCATTTTTCTAGTTCTTAAAGTGGAAGATGTCTGGAAAGATCTGCTGCACTCACAGAGTAATCATGAAGAGCCATATGTAGAGGACAAGAGGCAATGTGCAGAGGATGATAAAGGGAAAGATAGGAAATGCGGGTCTTTGACAGCATGGTAAGTCACTAAATGAGCTGCCAACTCCAAAGAGACTCCTTTGTGCAACATAATAAAAGTTTGTATTTTCTGAGCTACATTGAGTCAAGTTTTCCGTAATTGGCAATTTAAAAACTTTCAAGAGGTTAAGAAGTAAAACTGATATATAATGATTCTAATTTCTATTTTCTTGATTTTAATAAACTTGAACTTTGTCTTTTTAACTTGGCCACTTATGTTGCTTCTTTTGTGAACTGGCCTTTATGACTGTGGCCATTGTTCTACAAGGTTATTGCCCTCATACTGATCTATAGAAATATCTTTATAGCAGGGGATTCAAGATGTCTCCTGGAGGCATTTAGTACTTGCCTCTTTCACTAAGATAAAACAAAATAGTGAATAGATAATCACACTTCAAATAGACCATACAAGAAAGAACACTGGAATTCAACAGAAAAAAGTGACAGGAAATAATTAAGCAAGGAAGGAGAGGGAAGCAAGGAAGCTTATTTGGTGGAGATTGGTTGGGAGCCAAGAGAGACTCTCCAACATAGGGAAAGGGTAAGTGAGGTTAATCCTCAGGAGTTCACATTCCAACCATGGACTCCTGCAATCCTAGGTATGAGACAGCCCCTCAGCCCTTGAGGGTCCTGAAACTAACATAGGGAGTTACTGGGAGATTGTGCAATAACCTTGCTCCAGGGAGGAGTCTTGTGCTGGGTCCCACAGACTCCCTGTGGGAGTCTATGTAGCTATATAGCAAGCCACCATTTTAAAGCCCTGCCCCCAGCAAATGGTGCACAGTCCTGGGCCAGCAGTGCCAGGGCTGAGGTGCAAGAGAAGTGTGGGATGATGTCCCTGAGGCATGAGTCAGTCACAGAGTGAGGCATTCAGGGCTGAGGCATGACCGAGCCATGGGCTACCACTGCCAAAGCTGAGTCATGAGTGCTGCTAGGATTGAGACCTGCACAGACTTGCACAGTGTGTGCGTTTTCCACCCACTTGCTTATGCTGCTGCCACAGAAGGGAGTCCTGCCCCCTCCAGAAGTGGTTGCTGCCACTTCTCACCTGAGCATTCTCATCTAGTGGCCTGGGGATTACTCTTCCCCTGGCTATCATGACTGGCATCTGTATACATCAGAAAAGGACATGAAAACAAGCCTACCTGGCCCAACTTCACACCCCTCCCCATGAAGGAGCACACAGTCTGAGGTCTAGAGGATTGCCTAACTCAGTCCATTACCACTAACACCTAAACTCACTATCACTCTGCTGCTATCATCACAGCTAGCATTTACCTGCATGTGCCACTTGCCATGGAGACTGGCCCATCCAGCCTCTCCCAACACCAGCATGCACTGCTCAGGACCCAGTGAGTCATCTCATCATTGCCACGCCAAAGGCCCAGTGAGTCATCTCATCACTGCCAGTGCCATGCCAGCAGCCCAAAAGCCTAGGAACCTGCCCATCCACTCGATCCATCAATGTTACTTCTGGCATGGAAGTAAGCTACATAGAGGCCAAAATATCATCCTGCCTGGACCCACTAACACCACAGCCCATATAGGCTACCCTGGAGCCCAAAAGGCAGGCATGCTAAGCTCATCGCTGCCACCACTGATAACTGAAGATTGACCTACATGGCAGCACAGTCCCCAGGAAAACTTTACCACAGTTTCCACTAATAACCACACCCTAAGCCACTGAGGAAATCACAAACACCACTAACACTGGATGTAGCCAAATAAACCATACAGACACTATACTACTGCACACACTCTAAGCCAAAGTGCTCTACCCGACCAACACAATAGATACATCTTCAGGAGGAAATTCTGCCCTATGAAGGCAAATTCAAAGAATTGGAAGAAACAACTGTTACATCAGATGTGCAGATATCAGTGTAAGTGAAATGTAAGTAACCTGTAAAAACAATAAAATACAAATAGCTCCCCAACAACAGATACCAACCTAAAATAAATTTATGAAATCCTGAAAAATATTCATACTAAAAAGTCCGTGAGACACAAGAGAAGTCTGAAAAAACAATATGAATAAATCAGAGGAAAATTCAGGATATAAATGAGAAATTTCCCAAAGATGAATAGCATAAAAAAAGAACCAACAGAAATTCTGGAACTGAAGAATTAATTGAATAAGATACAAAATAATTTGGCAAATTTCAACAAGAAACTAGATCAAACAAAAGAAATAAATAATCTCAGAACTTGAAGAGAAGTTTTTAAAAAATAACCCAGTCAGATAAAAATAAAGAAAAAATAATATTAAAGAAAGAACAAAATGTGTGTGATATATGGGATACCCTAAAGTGACCAAATTTTTGAAGTACCAGTGTTCCAGAAGATGCAGAGAAAATGAAAGAGTTAGATAACCTATCTAATGAAATAATAGACAAAAAATTTCTAAGGCTAGCAAGAGCTTTAGGCATCTAGTTACAGGAGGCTTAGAGATTCCCAAACATATACATTGCAAAAAAAGGTCATCTCCATAACACCTCAGAAGTAAAGAGAATTCCAAAAACAAGAGAAAAGTGTCTGATCAACCATCAAAGAACTGCCATCAGACTAACAGCAAATTTCTCAATTGAAACATTACAAACCAGGAGAGACAAAGATGATGTACTTACAGCAATGAAAGGAAAAATCTGACAGAAAGGAATACTATAGCAAAATTATCCTTCATAAATGGAGGAGAAATAAAGTCTTGGCACAGACAAGCAAAAGTTGAGGAATTCATCACCACTAGACTGGTCCTACAAGAAATGTTCAGGGGAGTTCTAAACATGGAAGTGAAAGAACATGCACTCCAGTCTGGGTGATAGAGTGAGACTCTGACTCAAAAAAAAATTTTTTTAATTCCATGCATTTGTATAGTTTCCAAAATTCCTCTTGGTATTAATTTCTAGTTTTATTCTGTTGTGGTCTGAGAAGATATTTGATATAATTTCAATTTTTAAAAATATGTTCACACTTCTTTTGTGGCCTAACATATGGCCTATCCTGGAGAATGTTCCAAGCTCTAATGAGAAGAATTTGCATTCTGCAGTTGTTGGATAATATGATCTGTAAATGTTTGTTAGGGTCATTTGGTCTAAATCTCAGCTTAAATCCAATGTTTCTTTCTTTATTTTTTGTCTAGTTGACCTGTCTAGTGTTGATAGTGGATGTTGAAGTTCCCAACTATTATTTAATGCTATCTGCCTTTTTAATGAATCTCGGTGGTCCATCGTTGGGTACACATATACTTGTTATATCTTCTTGAAGGATTGATCCTTTTATCATTAATATGTAATTACCTTTTCTTGTCTTTTTTACTGTTTTTGGCCTAAAGTTTGTTTTATCTGATAAGTATGGCTTTTCCTGCTTGCATTTGGTTTTCATTTGCATGAAGTATCTTTTTTTCACACCTTTACTTCCCATCTATATGTGTTTTTAAAGTGCATTTTTTTGTAGGCAGCACATAGTTGGATTATGTTATTTTTTAAATCCGTTTAACCAGTCTATATCTTTCAAATGAAAATTGAATCCATTTACATTCAAGATTATTGATATGTGCAGTTTTCTTCTGTCATATTGTTAATTATTGTCTGGTTATTTTGTACATGCTTTGTTCCTATCTTTTTCTCTTATCGTTTGTCATTGTGGCAGTGATTTTCTTATAGTGGTATCCTTTCTATTATCATTTGTGTGTTTACTTTAACATTGAGTTTTATACTTTCATTTGCTTTCATAATGTTTTATACTCACAGCCACTGCAGCCTCTACCTGCTGGGCTCAGACCATCCTTCCACCTCAGTCTTCCAAGCAGCTGGAAGTACAGACACGTGCTACCATGCCTAGCTTATTTTTTGATTTTTTATATATATGAGGTCTCACCAAGTTTCCCAGGCTGGTCTCGAACCTCTAGGCTCAGACAATCCTCGGCCTCCCAAAATGCTAGGATTACAGGCTTGAGCCACTGTGCCCAGCCTAAATGCATGGAAATTAAACAAGTTCCAGTATGACCATTAAATCAATGAAGAAATTAAAAAAGTTATCAAAAAGTTTCATGAAACAAATGAAGATAAACAACTTACCAAAACTTGTGGGATACAGCAAAAACAGTGCTAAGATGGAAGTTTATAGCAATAAATGTCCATATTAGAAAAAAAAAGAAATATTTCAGACAAACAATCTAATGATTCAGCTCAAGGAACCAGAAAAGCAAGAACAAACAACTCAAAATTAGGAGAAGGAAAGAAAATAAAGATAAGAATAGAAAAATGAAGACTAAAAAACAACAAAAAGTATCAATAAAATAAAAGATTCTTTGAAAATATAAAGAAAACTGATAAGCCATTCACTAGACTAACCAAGAAAAGAGGAAACCCACATAAGCAAAATAAGAAATGAAAAAGCAGACATTACCACTGATACCACAGAAATAAAAAAGATTACCAGAGACTATTGTGAACAACTGTGCACTAACAAACTGGGAAACTTAGAGAAAATTGATTAATTCCTGGACACATACAATTTACCAAGATTGAATCAAGAAAAAATAAAAATCTCTAACAAATGAGTAGTGAGTAGCAGATTGAATCAGTAATAAAAAGTGCCCCCGACAAAAACAAAAGCCAAAACCCAGGACTAGATAGATTTACTGCCGAATACTACCAAACATATAAAAAGAACTAATACCAATCTTTGTAAAACTAGTCCAAAAAATTGAAGAGGAGGAAATTCTTTCTGACTCATTCAAGGCCAGCATTACTCTGATACCAAAACCAGACAAAGACACAACAGAAAAAAAAAAAGTACAGGCCAATATCCCTGATAAACACAGATGCAAAAACTCTCAAGAAAATATATGTAACTGAATCCAATAACACATCAGAAAAATAATACATTATGATGAAGTGAGATTTATACCAGAGATGCAAGAATGATTCAACATATGCAAATAAATAAACATGATACAACACATTAGCAGAATGATGAACAAAAACAATATGATCCTCTCAATAGATATGGAAAAAGCATTTAATAAAATTCAACATCCCTTAATAATAATAATAATAATAATAATAAACTCTCAACAAACTCGGCATAGAAAGAACAGACCTCAAAATAATAAAGGTAATATATGACAAACCTATAGCTACCATCATATTAAATAGGGAAAAGTGAAAGCCTCCCCTCTAACAACTGGAACAAGACAAGGATGCCCACTCTCACCACTCCTATTTAACGTAGTACTGGAAGTCCTAGCCAGAACAATCAGGCAAAAAAAAGAAACGAAAGTTATCAAAATTGAAAAAGAGGAAGTCAAATCATCTCTATTTGAAGATGACATAATCTTATATTCAGACAAACCAAAAAAAAAAAAAACCTCCACAAAACTTTCTTAGAAGAAATAAATTCAGTGAAGTTGGAGTGTGCAAAAAGTAGTAGCATTTCTATATACCAGTAATGAAATAGCTGAAAAAGAAGTCGATAAGGCAATCTCAATGACAAAAAAACAAAAACAAAACTCCAGGAATAAATTTAGCCAAAGAGGTGAAAGAAAAGGAAAACTACAAAACACCGATTAACGAAATTGACAAGGACACAAATTGACAGATGTTCGAAGCACACAGATCAGGAGAATGAATACCATTAAAATGATCATACTTCCCAAAGCCATCAACAGATTCCATGTAATCTCTATCAAAATACCAATGCTGTTTTTCACAGAATTAGAAAAAACAGTCTTAATATTTGTAAGGAAACAAAAACAAGCCCCAATAGCCAAAGCAATCTTGAGCAAATATAACAAAGCTAGAGGTATCACACTACCTGACTTCAAAATATATTACAAGGCTATATTAACTCAAACAGGATGGCATTGCTATAAAAATAGACATATAGGTCAAGGGAACAGATTAGAGAACCCAGAAATATATTCACCAAGTGATTTTCAGTATAAGTGCCAGAAACATACTCTAGTGAAAGGGCACCCTCTTCAATATAGATGCTAAGAAAATTGGTATCCATATGCATAGAAATAAAAGCGGACCCCTTTCTCTAACCATGTACAAAAATCAATTCAAAATTTAGACTTAAATATAAGACCCCAAACTTAAAAGTACTAGAAGAAAACATAGAGGAAACAGTTCAGGACTATGCAAAAATTTTGTGGCTAAGACCTCACAGAAAACAAAAACAAAAATAGACAAATGGGACTATTTTAAACTAAAAACCTTCTGCACGGTAAAGAAAAGAACAGAGTGAAGTGACAATCTATTGAATTAGAGGAAATATTTGCAAACTATTTTTCTGAAATAGGACTAATATCTAGAATATACAAGGAACTCAAACAATTCAACAATTAAGAGCAAATAATCCTATTAAAGTGGGCAAAGGAAATGAATAGACATGGTAAGGTTGTGGGAAAAGGGGAATTTTTATATGCTGTTGGTGAGCATGCATGACAAACAGCATGGAAATTTCTCAAATAACTAAAAATAAAACTACTATACAATCCAGCAATCCCACTACTTGTAGTCTATCCAAAGGAAAATAAATCAGTATATCAAAGGGATACCTGAGCTTGCATGTTTATCACAGCACTATTCATAATAGCAAAGATATGGTATCAAACTAAGTGTTCATCAATGGACAAATGGTTAAATAAAATATGAATATACACAATAGAATAGAATACTATTTGGCCATAAAAACATTGAACTTATGTCATTTACAGTAACATGAATGAAACTGGGGATCAGTATGTTAGGTGAAAATAATCCAGGAACAGAAAAAAATACCACATGTTCTCACTAATATGTGGAAGCTAAAAAATCTTGATTTCATACAGATAGAGAACAGAATGACAGATACCAGATGCTAGGAAAAGTACGAAGGTGGAAAGGAAAATGAATAGAAGTTGGAGAATGGGTCCAGACTTATAGTTAGATAAAAGAAATAAGCTATAATGCTCCATGGCAGACTAGGGTGACTATAGTTAGCAGCAATATATTGTGTTCAAAGTAGCTAGAAAAGAGGACTTAAAATGTTATAAAAACACAGAAATGATAAATACTTAAGATGATGGACACTCCAAATGCCCCAACTTGATCATTAGAGTTTCTATGCATGTAACAAATATTCACACGTACCCGTAAATATGCAAAATTAGTAACATCAAAAATAAAGCCAAAATCTTTATATTAAAAATAATCATCTGTTGTCAATGCTACAAATATTTTTCCTCCTTCAAAACTTTTCAACATGTTAAAGTTTTACATTTTCTTCTGTACTTACATATGAATCTTTTCCCCTTTGATTTCTTCATTTGCTTTTATGCTATATAAATATTTTGACACACAAAGAACAGATATTTTTCTATATTTTGTTCTACTTTTTATGTTTTTATTTTTTACATTGATTCATTAATCTTCATTTTGGCAAATAATATGAAATAAAGATCTGATATTAAAAACAAATAGGCAAATACCAACACTGTTTACTAAAAAGGACAACACTTGCCCTATTGAGTCATAATTCATAAGTCTATATCCAGGGTTATTTTGGACTTTTCTCATTTTTCATGACTATCTTTTTTTTAAATACAGTGTCATAGTACACTAGTAATTATAAATTCTTAATACACTTTATTATCTGGCAATAAAAGCCCAATCTCATTATTTATGGTAAAGATTTTTCATTACTCTCACTGGTTTTCTTTGTATATATGAGTTTTAGAATTATTTTTAAATATCCCCTTAAATTTTATTAGGACTTTTAGAATCACATTAAAATTATGAAATAATATAAAGAGAATTAACAACTTTATATCATTGTGTCTTCCTATTTAGGACCACATTTTATTTGCCAATTTTTAAAAAATCTTATTTGATTTTTCCCATCATTTTGTTTTCATTTTGTGCATATAGTCTGTATACATTATTTTATTTTTTCTAAATGATAATATTTTTACAACAGTGATGCATTTACTTCTATAGTTGTGAGAGAAATAATCATTGCTTTTAACAATTGTATGATCCTAGTGTCCACAGCAATTCTTTAGTACTAAATATAGTCAGCTAATTATGCATGTTTCAATATTTCAAAAATATTAATGCATATTAGATGGAAGATGTATCAAAATAGACACTTAGCTTTCATTCGTTTCCTCAATGTTATGAACTTTCTGCTAAAGTCAAGGTTGTGAACAATCTTACTTTAGAAGAATGACAAGCTATTATCACTCAATAAACCTAAAATGTCTCACAAGTTGGGCAGGTTAAATGTGCATACCAGTTACTAAGATAAATGCAACATCTTCCTTTTACACACTTAACCTCGAATAAATACAATGCAAATAAAACTATGTCTACTAGATACTTAAAATATTTGTAAACCAGTCTTCCAATTGGCATTATTTACATAAAAATAAGATGATTTTGTAGCACAAGCTAAAAGAGTACTGTTCAGAGGGGCTTTGAAAATACCATAGCCTTTAGAAAGCTTTTTTTTTTTTAAAGAAATTCAACCATGTGAAGGGGAGTCTAAAGCCAACTCCCTAAAACTTGAAATTGATGTTACTCTTTACTTCTTTTAAAGTTTTAAAGTCTTATTATTCCACATTATACATTAAAAATAACATTTTAGTTTCTTTAATGTTCTTGTCACTATATGTTAGGGGTTAGATTTTTAGTTTTTGCTCTAGGGTTTAATATTATACACACCTTATCAGAATCAGTTTCAAATTTGTATTACCTTAATATGCCCAGTGAATTAAGTGTGTGTTTGTGTGTGTGTGTGTATGTGTGTGTGTTTGTGTGTATGTACTAGTCCTACAAATCACTATTTTCTTACCTCCTGTTTTATGTTATTATTGTTATACAAATTACATCTATTAATGTTATAAACCAAACAATATATTGCAATAATTATTACTGTATATCTGTCATAATATTTTTTCCCAATAGATATTTTTTACCATCCACCTTTTTTGTATTGGCAAATATATTACACATTTAATATCCAGGCTTATTTTGAATTACACATTTAATACATATCTATATGTTGTAGGTCCAGTATTATGTAATACTAATGCAATTTTATACAACTGATTTGTAAATAAGGAGGAAAATACACATTTATACTGCTTGTTGTAATTACATTATTACCATTACTGGTGCTCTTTGTTTATCATGTGAGTTTGAATAACTGTCTAGGGTCACTTCTTTTTGATCTGAATAACTTTTAGTATTTATTATAAGGAAAGTGCCATGCAACAAAGTTCTTCAGTTTTTTAAATCTTGGAATGTCTTTATTTTGCCTTTTTAAAAAAAAAAAAAAGATAGCTTTACTGGATATAGAATTATCACTTGGTTTTTCTTAGAATTTTTTTTTTCATTTTTTAATACATGTTATTTATATTTTTAGTTGTTTCTTTTTTCCCCTCTTTTAATTTTTATTTTAAAATTGTGGGGTATAATTCAGGGTTAGGTATACAAATATTCATTGTGCAGGTACCCTTGTTGATGAGGTGTGCCCCCCC
>CAUYQG010084787.1:0-13882 GCA_963574415.1 Tarsius wallacei | reverse complement strand
TCCATTTACCTGGAAACTCATTTTCTATCCTTTAACTTTGAGTCTGTGTGTGTTCCTTGTAGTTAGATGAGTCTCCTGGATGCAGCAAATAATGGGTCATGATTTCTTATCCAGTTTGCCATTTTGTGTCTTTTCAGTGGGTCATTTAGTTCCATTATTCAGTGTCAGTGGGAGAGGCTTTCCCTTCTGATGTTTGCTCAGTCCTCTATTCTTCCCTGATCTGGGCTCTGGATTTGTTCTATTTTGAAATAGGATGTTGGATGGGAAGCTTTGCTGTCTCTTGTAGTTTTTGAAATTCAAATAAAGTAGGTGATGGGGTACTAGGATTCAGATACTACTTGCAAATTACAATGTTCACTAAGTGTGGTATATGTTCCCTGCGACCCACTCCCCACCATCACTATATATGACGATGCAAAGCAGAAACCAATGCAAAAAACAATTGAACACACACACACACACACAGACATACACACATCCCAAAACAAACTGGAATAATCACAACGTGAAACAAAACTTAAAAAACCCCACACAAAACCAAGAAAACTAAACACACTCACATGCCTAGCACAAAGTGAATAAAGAAGAGAAACAGAAAGACTGGAGGGAAAAATAAAAGAAATTCAGGTCTAACCTTCACACACGTATTGACACACACCTTAAACTATGAAAAATGTAAATTAAAAACCCCGAAGAACAAAAGTGCAAAAACAAACCAACAACAACAAAATTTAAAGATGAACACTCAATCATTCGCATACACACATAAACAGAAAACAATAAGTAAAAGAAGAAACAGAAAAAGTAAAGAACAGAAATTTGTAGGGGATGCAGATCAAACCTCACATACACATTTATGTACAAAGTAAAAATATTCAAAAAGTAGATGATCTAACAAACAGCCAAAACTTTTTTAAAAATTAAAAAAAAAATTTTTAAATCTGCCCTCTTGTAGCAGACTCTGTAAGTGTTCCTCTAATGAGGTCTCTCCTGCAGAGCCACTTCTTTCATGCTCTCCTCAGTGTCTGAAGCAGGGAAGGAGGAGGAGAAGTGGAGATGGATGGGGTTGCAGTCCTCCCTTTTCCACTCTGTATGGTCAGGGAGATCTCTAGTGTGGAGGTATGGGATTGTCCCTTCCCCAGGTATGTACTCATGAGGGGTGCCCCAGCCAGGCCTATCCTGGAATAGTGTTCTCCTACTGCAAATGACATCCAGGTTCTGCCTGGGTTTGTCCCTCTCAGTTGTGGCCCAGCTGTGTGGGTCTGATGTTCAGAGGTTTGCTGGGTAGGAGGGGGTTTGGGTCAGCCCCGGACTCACCACTGATCTCTTTGGAGTTCTTCCTCATCCTTCTCTGGCCTCACCCTTTTTCCTGTGGCTGAAACAGGGCAGGGGGCAGGACACCTGGAACTCAGCACTTGTCAGGTCCCTCCAAAGTTTGTGCTTTTAGAATATTACCTCTGGGTCATGATCAGTCCCTGAGTTGTTGATCTGCCAGTCACAGAGGTCGCATCTGTACTTTGTGGTGAGCAAGTTAGAGCATTTTCCTGCCCCACCTTCAAGATGGTGGTGTGATGCCTCTCTTGTCCTCTCCGTGGGGCTTTGTCTCTGGACTCCCTCTGCAGCTCCTGCCAGTGCCCTGCCAGACACTGAAGTGGTGAGACAAAGCTAGGAGCCGCCAGTCTCTCTCCTGCTGCAATGGTGAGAGAGAACCTGGGGCGATATTTTCTGCCCACTGCTTTTTCACAGGAAAACTTTTGTTAGTTTTTTTAAAAAATGACTCTCAGCTTTTGTGACCTGGGAAGAGCCAGGGATGAAGCAGAGAAGCTACAACACCAGCTGTTTCACCAGGTGCCTAGCCACTTTCTCACAAGCCCCCACTTAGACAGTCTCTCCCAGCATTTTCTTCCCAGGGAGGGTTTATTGATTAAAAAAAAAAGAAAAAGAAAATGGCTCTTGGTTTTTGCATCCCAGGAATCACTAGGGTCTAAGCCCAGCAGCTGTGGCACCAGCCGCTGTGCCAGGAGAGCCCTGGCTGCTATCTCCCTAGCCCTCATTCAGTCAGTCACTCACACACCCACTCATTCACCAGCATGTACACAAAATTTTCTATACACTCACTCACTCACACAAGGAGTCACATAGCCTGACTGGCTCAGCTGCCATCTTCCTGATCTACTCCAAATTTTGTATTTATTTTTACGTGTACACACTTCAGTCACCTTCAAAGTACTCTCCGTTTCATGCAATACACCTATCAAAATGCTTTTTCCACTGTTCAAAACAGTTTTTGAACTGTCCATTTTGGTGACGTTTAGTTTCTGCTGTTTTGCTGTTTTTTGTTTTGCCTCTTCCACATCTGCCAAACATTTCATTTGAGAGTTTTTTTCCTCCAGGGAAACAAAAATGTTCCTCAGGGAGAAATTGGGTAAGTAGGGAAGGTGTGTCATGAGGGTCATGCTATTTTTGGTCAAAAGCTGCTGAACACTCAGTGGTGTGGGCAGGTGCATGAGTAAATTATTCATTATAAAATGGACAAGTGCACTGAACGACACTCCAGAAAAATAAACTCAAACCTCTCACAACAACACTATCCGATACAATGAAGCTGATGGATTCCCTGTTCTTGTAGGACAGGCTTTCCCTGTCCTACAAGGGGCCCATCTTCCAAATAATAATTGCAGGTTGCTTGGTCCATATATATATATATATAAATATATATATTTATATATATAAATTACATATAATAGGTATATGTATGTGTGTATACATAGTTTACAGGCCATGATTACAATATTAGAATATTCTCAGTGTGTCTGATACTTACCTTTTCCAGTGAGTTTAATACTTTGTATTACATATTTTTCATTCTTTTCTTTCAGTATGAAGACCTTCTTTAGCATTTCTTGCAAGACAGTCATGGTGCTGATGCATTCCTTTAGCCTTTCTTTGTATGGGAAAATACTCCAGGCACTCACAATGTTTCCCATGAGCCATGATTCTTGAGAAGAGATGCAGGTTTGTGGGAAACCCAAATTTCCATTTCTAACTCAATTATTTTAGTGTAGAAGTCATGATTCTGAGGAGTTTTCTGCATGTGATAACTTGTTGGCTCTTATCTGTAATCTTGATACTGTCTCTCCTATGATTATAAGAACATTACTGTTATGGAGGTGAGAGGGTGGTCTTTGAATGGTTCATGGACATGTCTTTTCCTTGGTACCTTACGGTTTTTGTTTTGTTTTTAGAAGACTATGTATTTTGAAGTTTTTGGCTAGTGCACCAGTTGATACATTTCTGTTGATGTGAACAGCAGCCCAGTCCTGTTATCAAAAATTTTTACGTACCAAGCTGCTCCCTTTTCTTGCTCCCTCCAAAAGACTTTTCTTGGAAAACTTGCATTTCCATCATGGTATAGTTATATGTCTCCATTTCACATTTCTTCAGATCATCTTCTAAAATATTGGCATGCTGGATGTTGATAGTGATAATTGGGGAGCATAAGCATGGATCTGCATCTCTTTCCTTCTCATGCATTGTAACTTTCTTCCCAAGGGTGTTCCAGTTGACCTCTGAGGCATCTGGGACAATATTGAGCAAAGGACAAGGGGTAGTGGTCATTAGTGTGGTGCTCAAGCCTCAGGATTGCAAAATGAGAGCCTTGGCATGTTGGTAGATTGTAGCTCAGGTCACTTAAGAAAGTGTCTTACAAGCACCAGAAGGTTTTCTCATCCTCCAGAGACTTTGGAGGAGGTGGCATCACATGGTCAGGATTACCATTCTTTGCTAACAATCATTGTGAAACCACTCACCATGGGTGAGTCCAGTGGTATTCCTGAGGGACATAAGTTGAAGAGCTACTGCAGCCATGGAGGCAGCAGCAGAACAGGTGTCTGCATCGACAACATTGACCCTTACAAAGCCCCATGGGGACTCAGGTGGACTTAACTCATCGTGGGTTGGGGTGAGGTGATTTGATCCTTTCACCCTCACTCCACTTATTGACATACTGAAGACAGGAACATGTTACCTCTCCAACTCTGCCTGGGGAGAATTTTGACTCCTCTGGAGCCTTGTAGAAAGCATCTTTATCACTGATGAAGTGGAAATAAAGCTCCACTGTCCTGCCCTGCTTACTCTGGCTGGACACCAGAATTTTGCAAACTACAACCAAGACAGTCATGATGGTTTCCAAGATACCAGATTCCTGGATCAAGGGGTAACACACCTTGAAGCAGTGGGCCATGGTTCAGGAACCAGTCCAAGGAAAAACTGCTGATGCTGCACTGGGAAACACACCCTCCTTACACTGGGACAAACCCTTTACAATGGCAGGGGAGTTTGACAGCCCTGAGCACTGTCTGTAGCCACAATTTCAGGAGACTCTCCAAAGCAACACCCAACAACAGCAGTATACAATGACATAAATACAACTGGACTCATCCATGGTGAGCAGTTTCACAATGATTGTTAGCAAAGGGTGGTAACCCTGATCATGTGATGCCAGCTCCTCCAAAGTCTCTGGAGGAGGAAAAACCTTCTGGTGCTTGCAAGACACTTTCTCAAATGACCTGAGCTGAAATCTATCAATACATCAAGGCTCCCATTTTGCAGTCTTGAGGCTTGATCAATTGTGTGATCAATTGCTGGCAAGTAATTGTACTGCCCCACACCAAATGGTCCATCTGACCCAAAAAGTCAGTAAGCCATTCCCAGCCAACAGACACTGGGATTGCATCCAAGCCCAGACCACAATCCTGTCAACACCCGTTGTCTGGGATAAAACTCCTTCTATTAGTTTAACTAGTAGCTACTGTCACCAGCAGGTACTGGGGACCCCAACAGAAAAGTACCAGCAGAAGACTGACCTGCAGTGGTCTCTCTGGGGTGGCCTCCCTATCAGGACTCAGATTGTGGGCACAGCTTCAATAACATAAACACAGTGTGAAAATGGAAGACTTTGTTTTTGAGTAGATGTCTCACTCTTGTTGCTCAGACTGGAGTGCAGTGGCACACTCACAGCCACTGCAGCCTGGACCCGCTGGGCTTAGGCAATCCTTCTGCCTCAGCCTTCCAAGTATCTGGAGCTACAGATGCACTGGAAGACTTGTTAAAAGAACTTCAAGCTAGGCAGGACAACCATAGAGCAGCAGACATGCCTTGTCTAGTAATAGCAACTGCCAACACACAGGAATGGACTTCTATTTCAGGGTCATTAGGGAAGGGATGTCCTAATTTCTGTTGGTCACTGTGCTGTGCTCAAGGCCCCTGGTGGAGCCAGCCTCCTTTGGAGCTGGATCGCCACCTTCCCTCCCCACAACTGCATAGGTTGCTGATTCCTGGGCACCCGGGTTGTATTTCTAAGACTTCCTGCACCTTTCTTCAACCATGAGATCAGTACCAGGCCTGCTGAGACCCAGTCATCAAACATTTTTGGTACATTTTCAATGCTTTGTAGTGTATTTGTAGAATTAAGTAATCATCATTACAGTATAGTTTAAGCACAAGTTTTGCATACTTATTGGAAATTTTAGATCTTCTGGTAAATTGTCTATTAAAATAATTACTTTATTTAAAAATGTTTTCTAGGGAGGGAGGGCAGGAAGGTGGGATTGAAAGTAGTCAAAATCTGCCTGGGGAAGGAAGGGCACACTTTATCAACAAGGGTACCTGTACAATGAATATTTGTATACCTAACCCACAATTTAAAAAAGAAAATGTTTTCTATTACATTTTTATTTTCCACTGTAAAAATGGTGCATTTTTTTCTGTGAATTTTTTTCTGATGCTTTCATTTTCTTTGCTGCAATATGAATGGTATTATTTTCTTAGATACATTATCTAAATTTTTTTGCTAGTGTATAGAAACAATTGTTATTAGTGTTTGATTTCATATCCTGCAGCATTGCTGAATTCTTTAGTATAAGCAGGTTTTTAATGACGTTCTCAAGACATTATATACAAGATCATGTCTTGGGCACTAGAAGGCAATTTTTCTCTTTCCTTGGAAGTCTGGAGCCATTTTCTTCATTTCTTCTGGCTTGTTTATTTTGTAAAATTCTCTAGTACAATGTTGAATAAAAGTGGTAAGAATGAATGCTTATGTCTTTCCCCAAACTTTTGGGGAAAACATTCTTTCATTCACAACTAAGTTTGATGTTCTGTGTAGCTTTTCCTAGTTGTCTCTTAGCAGTTTGTGGGAATTCTCTTTATTTCCTGGTTAGGTTGGGATTTTAATCATATGATGGATTTATTCAGATACTTTTTCTGTGTCAGTTAGATGAAACACTTCCTGATCTTCCTTTCATTGGTTAAAATGGTATATAGCATTAAGTGCTCTTCACAGTTTTATGGAAGGGTAATTGATACACAGAAAACTGCATGTTTGTTATATTGAATCTGATGGAATTGGACTTAGAGTTGTAATACATCATCACAATCAAGATAGTAAACATACCCATGTTAAGGGATTTTTACCACAAATCACACACATAGGGACATGATAAGCCATTTGGAAGTGTGGATATGTATGGATTGATTAACAGTTTGTTTTCGATGTTATACAGACTGTACTTGCGGCACAATTCCACTTGGTCATGATGTATTATCCTTTTGTATGTTGTGGGATTCATTTGTTTTCATTTTATATAGAGCATTTACTTCTCTAAATTCAAAGTGGATATTTTTCTGTAGTTTTTTTCTTCTTCTCATGCTTCAGTGTGGCTTTTGTATTACAGTAACTCTTGCCTACAAGAATGAATTGAGAAGTATTCCCTTCTGTACTCTTTTTGAGAGTATTTGTGAATGATTGGTTTTAATTCTTCCTTAAGATAACAGAGTGCATCAGAGATGCCATCTAGTTTCTGATATATTTTGCATGAAGATTTTTAATAATGAAATCTCATGTTGTGTTTTTTTTTTTTTTTTTTTTGCCCATACCAGCTCTGGTATGTCTCCTTTTCTTTTCTCTCTTCTCTAATACACTTTGTCTTAAAGTTTATTGTTTCTCTCATAAAATTTGTTTTAAAACTTTTGATGATCACTCTAAAATTCATTTTAGAAAATCCAAAGAATCCATGAGTTTTGCGCTGGACCCCACCCACATCATCTGGTGGCCAATGTGCAGGGTCTGGAGCTCAGCAGTCACTGGCACTGTGGTCTAATTTTTCTGTGAGGAATGCAACACACAGTGTTCAAAGACAAAATTCTGGGTTTTCAAGAAATGTGAACAAATAAATGGATAATAATCTGTGCCTTCAGACACCCCATCGGGACAGATTTTAAATAATTGGAAAAAATAAAATCAAACAGTTTAAAATAAAATAAGTTAATACATGATTAAAATCAAACTTGGATTCAATACAAGTTAGCAGATAATGAGGTTTGGAAAAGAAACAGGACTCTTTGCTTTAATACCATATGACAGCCAAGGTCCTGTTTCCTGACTTTGGCCCCTTCCCCTATCTTGGAGAGGTGAATCTCCTCTTTCCCTCAATCTAATTTACTTTCTAGATAAACTGCATTTCCTAACTAAAAAAAAATCCCATATGGCAACTAGATTCATTTTGTAGGCATAAAGGGGAAAGGTCAGAAGTTCCATATGTAGAGTCACTTTTTGATTTATTTTACTACTTTGCAAACAAGATTATATTCTATGGCATTGACTTAGAACTACAAGAAACCAAACATCTAAGGACAGAAAACTTTTGAGGTTTTTAACAACTGAGACATTGAGGAAAAAGAGAAAGACTCCAGGATGAGCACAGTGAGACAAAAAGCAGGCAAACCTATTGGCGGTTGCCATTAGTGGCAAAACTTCAGCCACTCAACAGAGAGTTGATAAGAATAGACTTTCTAAGAGGAATGGTATCTGCTGCTATGGATGTTGTCAATCTGGGAACTTGAAGCACAGTTGTCTTCAGTGGCCTAAGTCCCCAGGACCTTGCGGACAAGAAGGCCACTGGAATAGCCAGTGCAGCCTCTCCCAGAGGGGAAAGGAAACAACTAACTCAGAAATGGTGGCCACTGACTGATAGGACTCAGGGACTGCAGCCCAGCCCAGTGCTCTACTTGCCATCACCTCAGAAATCCCTGGGTCTATATGGACTTGGATGGAGTCCAGATTAATTTATTGATTGATACTGAGGCTAAATTTTTCAGCCCCAACTATTCATGCTGGATCTCTTTCTTCTGACACCCGCTCCCTAGTGAGAGTTGGGGGTGTTCCAAGAGTTAGATGTTTTACCTATTCTCTAATGAAAAGTTACTAAAAGGTTAACTATGAAAGTAAAAAGTCATATTTTTAAAAGGTAAAAAAAGAAACCAGAAAACAAAGGAAAGATGTAAAGAAAGTTGTTGGCCTAAAAGTATGATTTTGGTAAGAAGGAATATAAAGAAAAGTTAATAATTCAGATATGCAGTTGGAAAATATCTTTTCCCATTCTGTGGACTGTCCCCTCACTCTCTTGATGATTTCTTTTGCTTTGCAGAGCCTTTCAATTTGATGAGGTATCATTTGTCTATCATATCTTATGGCATAGGCTTTTGGGTTTTTGATCAGGAATTGGTTGCCTATTCTGATATCCATAAGTGTGTCTCCTGTGTTTTCTAAGATTCTTAAAGTTTGGGGTTTTACATTTAGGTCTTTGATCCATTTGAAGTTGATGTTTGTGTTTCATTCTTCTGTATGTGGTCAGCCAGTTTTCCCCGCACCATTTACTGAATAGGTTCTCCTCTCCCCAGTGGTTGTTGTTGGAGGCTTTGTCGAAGTTGAGTAGGTTGAAAAGTGAGAAGTGGAGGTTTTGCTTCCAGAATCTCTGTTCTGTTCCATTGGTCTGTATGCCTGTTCTTGTACTTAACATCCAGAATTTACAAGAAACTCAAACATAATGAAAGGAAAAAAAAAGCCCCATTAAAAAGTGGGCAAAAGGCAAGAATAGACACTTCTCAAAAGAAGACATACAAGCAGCCAGCAGACACATGAAAAAATGCTCAGACTCACTAATCATCAGAGAAAAGCATATCAAAACCACACTGAGATGCCACCTAACTCCAGTAAGAATGGCTATCATTAACAAAACAGAAAACTACAGATGCTGGTGAAGATGTGAATAAAAGGGAGCTCTTCTACACTGCTGGTGGGAATGCAAACTAGTTCAACCTCTATAGAAAACAGTGTGGCTATTCCTAAAATAGCTAGAAATTGACCTTTCATGCAACCCAACAATCCCCCTTCTGGGACTATTCCTGCGGAACTTAAATTATTCTACAGAAAATATACCGGCACACACATGTTTATTGAAGCACTATATACAATCACAAAAACATGGAACCAACCATGCTGTCCATTGAAACTCGACTGGTATGTATACACAATGGAATATTATGCAGCCATAAAGAAAAATAAAATTATGGATTTTGCAGTCACTCAAATGGATTTAGAGTTTATAATACTCAGTGAATTACCACAGAAACAAAGAACTCAGCACTACCTGTTTTCACTCATAAGTGGACTCTGTACATTTACCATAATACTATGAGAAAGGGATTGGCAGTAGCCGGAAGCTTCCAAGGGAGGGAGGGGGCACATAGCATTAATAAGGGTACCTGATCTCAAATCTGGCGAAGTGGGGACCAAAGGGAGGCTCAAACTTTTCCTGAACAATGATCACTTGTATGCCTTATCCTGAATTGTACACCACATCTTTAAAGTAAAATAAAATAAAAATTTTAAAAATTAGAAAGTTAATAATTCTGTGTAGGAAAGAATCTTATATGGTAAGTTTTTGTCCTATAATAGAGTGAATGGTTATTTGTGAAAAGGGAATGTACAATACAAAAAATAGAGGATTCAAGCATGTCAAAAAATGGTATGTGTATGTCATAAGATGGCGTGTGGAAAGCAATGCATGAAAGGTATTCTACGAACAATCAAGTTTACCCAAAAAACATTAGCTATGTTTATGAATTAACCAGTAATATCAATCACATCAATGTTAGGGCACAATGCCATTATGTCAAAGTAACAGTCCTTTTTTTCTTTCTTAAAGCATGAATCCATCAATCTTTAGTAAATAATTTTACAGTTTTAAAATTGGTTCAACAGAACGCTTTCAAAATTTAAAAATTTTGTCTAAGTTTATTGGTCCATTGGTTCAATGTCATTTCTGCTAAATATTTTAAAGTATAAAACTTTGCTTCTGTGATAATTTTTGTTCTTAAGTTATCAGTAAGCTTATATCTTTAAATTCAAACTGTTAAATGTTTATGCTAGATTAATCACATATATGGGCAATTTAGCTAAAGTGTCATTCAGTGTAAATTGCTAACAACTTTAAAATCTCCTTCCAGAACTCTTATTACAAAATGTGTGTTCATGAGGATAACTAATCCAACATTGAATTGCTAACAGAACAAGAGTTGATTGCATAAACTGAGTTAATAAAAACCAAATAATTTTATAACTTCTTTGTTTAAAGTATTACTAATTATTTCTTTTATGTTTTTGAGAGTCAAAAGAAAAACTTTTTTTTGGAGCAATTTACAGTTTTTTCACAAATAAGTATAATATGATCTCATCAGCAAAATTTAAAATATATATTTTTCTCTCTACCTAATTTTTCCAAAATGTAAAATAGTTATTTACAAGTATTGATTTATAACAATATGATTGTTTGTGTCAGTTCAATAAGAATCTGTTTTCTTTTGTAACAAAACATGATTGGAAACACTGGTTATTTTGCCAAAGCTTTAAAAGAGATAATATTTCTATGAAGAACAATAAATGATTCATTTCCAGAAAATGGAGTAAGATTTGCTGGTGCAACCAAAAGACAAAACGAGGGAGGCTGATAACAGTCACGTCACTGAAGGATAATGAATAATTCACTGCTGATGTGATCAAAAGATAAAACAAGAGGAGGTGTAGTAATAGTCATATATTGGGGAAATAAAACACTTAGAAATAAGAATGCTGAAACCCTCCAACCAAATAGTAACAAGTACTTATTTTAACCTTATTTGGAACAAAAACTGCTTAGGTGATGTCCAGGAAAAATTGTGACCTCTGTATTACACAGTCAGTGAGAAACCAGGAGAGAGGTTTACACACTAGGGAATAAAAAGCTTGTTGTAACCATTTTGGGTGTGCCTGCCCATCAGACACCTGATTTTGCAAAACCGTCATTAAAGTCTTGCTTCTGCTGCATTCCACATCTCTGTGTCCATCCTTTGATTTTGGTCGGGTGAGTTTTTCTCACAATTTGGGGGCTCTTCTGGATACTCTGCATCTGCAGGAGGGGGACCTCAACAGATGGGGAGATGCACCCCACCCAATTTTGGGTGGCTTACTCTGCTTGAGCATCTCAGCTGCTCATGGGACTTCAGATAAACCCAAGACTGTTGTTTCAGAGGCAGCAGAAGTGATACAGGGGAGGAAAAAAAAAAGCAGGCACCATGGCAACCAGGCAACCTCGTGCTTGAGCCAAGGTTGGAAAAATGGGACTATAAATACGTCTTGGTGGTTGGGTCATTCTCAGAGGTTGTGTGTTTGTGTGACTGAGATGTATCACAGATACAAAGAGAGTCCTGATCTATGGTTCTGTCCTCCCATGAGGGAAACAGTCAGAGACAGACAAAGAGAATCTCAAGGTGCATAAGAAACCTCCAGTGGGTGGGGGGTTGAGTGCATAGGTAAACTCAGGCACAGCATCAACCAGGAAATAGGAGAAACTCCTAGTAAGTGGGGCTGAGTATTCAAGTTAGTTGAGAAAGGGGAAAAAAAATCCCTAGGCTTAGGGAACCCAAGAAAGGGAGAGATAAAGATTCTCCCTCTAACATTACCCCAATAGCCCATTGGGGAAATGTTGAGGTCTCGGGGGAATAGCCCTTGTACTAAGATCAAAAGGAATGATCAGTAGGACTGCAATGTCCATATAGAAATGGGAACATCCTTCAGGGCTGGACATTCAGCCAACTGAGCAAAAGTACCCAAATGTAGATCCTGGGTGGGACAATAATAATCAAGAGGATACAACAAAAATGCAGGATCTGAGAGTGTTGATAATTAGGGGAATCAGAGAATCAGCCTTGAGGTCTCAAGATGTCTCTAAGATCTTTGAAGTTCAACAAGAGAAGAAAAAAATTCCAACTACCCATCATAGACCTGATAAGAATGAACCTGACAGCACCCTAGGTGAATATCAGGGCACTGGAACCCAAATTAATTTCTTAATTAACACAGGTGCCAGCCATTTGTTCCTGGCCATCCATGTTGGAATTACAAATTTCAGAGTCCAAATAGTTAACCTGCAACTACAGGGTTAAATAGAGGCTTCTAAAGTCTATTTCTCTCTTTTCAGCCTGCTTTGAATTTGCTAGTAATGTGTTGAGATAAGCTGTTTCAAGGTTAAATACAGATGTTTATTTTTCTTATGCAGTTCAGTCAGTTCTAACTAAAATGTAAACACTGATAACTCATTTACAACTGAAGGAAAAAATGTTTTTAAAAAAGGTTTTAAAAATTAAACTGCCATGAATACTGCTTTGCCCCAAAATTGGTTCCCAGCCTTTATTGGACTGCCTACTGGGACAAATGTTTCGTCATGCAAACAAGATCCAATTTTTTCAGAAATATAATTTGACTTCGAGTGTCTTTTGAAAAATGGTGAGTTTGTTGCTGCTTCATGGCTTAAGTTTGGAGGCAAAGGTTGTTAAATCTTTGTGTGTATTACATGTATTTTTGAATGTGTTTGCATGTATGTGCATATTATGTGTTTTGTCCAGCATGCTACCAAACTGGCTTCTAAGTAAATAAGTACTCATAAAGTAAATAAATAAATCTAAATGTTTTCAAATTTCATATGACTTTAATGATCTTTGGTAAATAGAATGAGTTTAAATGAGCTTAAAATTATTGCTAAAATGAAAAATGAAAAATGTCTTTGGAATTGTCAGCATACATTTTTATCTGGGTCTACTAATTAAGTAAGTTTTGCATTTGTTTTTGCTACATATTTTAAAGTATCAGGATTTGACATGAAATTTATAAGACTATAAACCTAGTCCAAACCAGAATGATCTTTATTTGTATAAATGTTGTTGTTACAAGTATAACTAATTTACAATTGTTGGTTCAAAAAAAAAATCTAAACTTTCTGAATTATTGGTAAAATGTTCATGTATTTATCTTTAAGTTTCTTACTTAGATAACATCTGATGTTCACAGACTTTGAAAGTGATTAGCCAGGAGATAACTTAAAATCATGGCTGACCTAAGATCTCAGTTTCCATAAGTAATTAAGCAAACTGTTATAAATAAATAAATTAGGTAAACATGAATAAAATAATGCTTATGAATAAGCTCTTCATGTGATTTAAAAATCTTAGCACTGTTTTAAAAGTTCATTAAATGTCTGGATTACTTTCAATTAAGAAAGAGCTATAATATGGAAAAAATGTTTCTAACATTATGTAAAGGATCTCATCTATAAAATACTAATATCTAACCGAGAGGTCAGACTTTCTTGTTTCCTATGTTTTCACTAAAATTTTAGGTTATATTATGTAATCTGGAGATTATTTATAAGTTAAGTTTTATAAAAAAAGAAGGAAAGAAAACAGTAAATAGGAGAGAGAGAGATCGAAAAAGAATTATGGATATAAAGGTATATGTTTGGTAAGAAAGTTATAAAGAAAAGAGAATAATTTTGCATATGAAAGACTTTTGTATAATAAAATTTTGTCCTAAAGTAAAATGACTGATTATTTAGGAAAGAGAAAAATACAGGGCACAACAGAGAGACAAGCATGTTATCAATGGTATGTGGAAGTTAGAATAAGGTTCATGAAGGGGAATTTATGAAAGAAATCTTGGTATATGATTAAG
>CAUYQG010084784.1:0-17539 GCA_963574415.1 Tarsius wallacei | reverse complement strand
ACGATGGGGGGGTGGGAGGGATAGGGGAAGCAATTAATGGCAGTAAATACCTGTCTGGGGATGGGGGGACACTTCTTACAAACAAGGGTGCCTGAATGAGACATATTTGTGTACCTAACCCTTAAATGTACCCCTCAATATTACAATAAAAAAAAATTAAAATAAAAAAATAAAAAATAAAATAAAAAAAAGAATAGACTAGCTAAAGGTCTACCAGGTTCAATATAGGATGGGCAAACTCGACCCCTCCACCCTGCCATCTAGTGGTGATAGGTCCCTCTAGCGGGTAATTCATCTCCAGCTCTACACCCCACTTTCTGTTCATTTCACCACTGAGGGTTTTCCCACTCACTCTCTTATTTACTTCTTAAGGAAAAGCTGTGAGGTAGATACTTTTATCTCAGTTTTACAAATGAGGAAACTGAGGTCCAGACAGATTAAATTATTTGCACACGGTCACATGGCTCTAAAAAGAGAGAGCTAGCCGGGTGCAGTGGCTCATCTGTAAGCCCAGTACTTTGGGAAGGTTGAGGCAGAAGGAATACGCGAGGCAAGGAGTTCCAGATCAGCTTGGAAGACAAAGTGAGACCCCCATCTCTACAAAAAACAGAAAAATTGACCAGGCATGGTGGTGTGTGCCTGTAGTTCCAGCTACTTGGAAGACTGAGGCAGGAGAATTGCCTGGGAGCCCAGAAGTTCAAGGTTGCAATGAGCTGTGATTGTGCCGCTGCACTCTAGTTTGAGTAACAGAGTGAAACCCTGAGAGAGAGAGAGAGAGATCTGATACATAGTCTGTATTCCATGTGATGGTGTAAGCATAGTGTATTGAGAAATTTGAAGTAGTGACTGGTTCTCCCACCTACCCAAGGATAGAGGAAGTGAATATAGGAAAATCTTCACATCGCATTTGAAGAATGCATCACACCCCACCCAAATTCTTCACAAGCAAAATTATCTTGCCAGGAAACTTATTTTATTTTTGAGTCAGTGTCTCACTCTGTCACTCAGCCTGGAGTGCAACAGCACGATCATGGCTCACTGCAGCCTTGATCTTCTGGACTCAGGCAATCCTTCAACCTCAGCCTTTCAAGTAGCTAGGACTACAGGCATGAGCCACCACACCTGGCTAATTTTTTTGACCTTTTTGTAGAGATGAGGTCTTGCAATGTTGCCCAGGCTGGTCTCGAATTCCTGGGTTCAAGCAATCCTCCTACCTCAGTCTTCCAAAGTGCTGGGATTAAGGCATGAACCATCACGCCCAGCCAAAGTTTAAATAATAATAACAAATGAAAGTAAAACAACAGTCAAAAAAATGTGCAAATTGGCAGGAAAAATAACTGGAAAAATGGTACAGACATCACCTCAGTGACATTATAATAGCCTGAAGCAAGGAAAACAACCCCTACTAACTCAACTACCTTTACTGCCTAGTTGAAGAAAGCAAAGGCAAAAAATTCAAGTGATTTTGTCTGGTTTCAAAGTGGGTTGGTTATTGTGAGAACCAAAGTCTGTCTTCTCTGCTTGTTTTTGTTTCAGCTTCTTGACAACAGAAATCGATTATTTGTGTTTAAATACTTCTGGAGGAGAGACAAGAAAACAAGAAAGGAAAACGAGGGAGGAAGGAACTAGCACTAATTTCTCCCAACTTGTAACTTGTACCCTGTGTCACATTCTTTATTAAAATGACAATACCATAATCAGAAAGGACTGAAACACCTTTGGAACTGCAGCTTTAAGATATATAAATCAAGCTACGGCCAAGTCTTTTTCTTTTTACCCTTACAAATGTTTACAATCATGTTTACACAATAAGCATGTAATGACAATGAGAAAAACCTAGAAAAAATTCTTCTTATCCAACAATAAGTAATTAGCTATACGGCAGTACTCACACCTAAAAGCCCAGCACTTTGGGAAGCCGAGGTGTGAGGATTGCTTGAACCTAGGAGTTTGAGGCCAGCCTGAGCCACATAGAGATACCTCACCTCTACAAAAAAATCAAAAAAATTAACCGGATGTGGTGGCACACGCCTGTGATCCTACCTACTCATGAGGCTGAGGCAGGAGGATCTCCTGAGCCCAAGAGGTTAGGTTGAGGTTGCGGTTAGCCGTGATCATGCCACTGCACTCCAGCCTGGGTGACAGAAAGAGACTCTAACCACAAAAATATTTTTTTAACTTTATTTTTTAAAGGAATTACAGTATACCTCCTTAACAAAAAAATCATTTAAATCATGTTCTAGGAGAATATTTAAATACAGAAGAAGTTATTTACGATGCAAGCATTAATAAAAAAGAAATCCAAAAATACACTATGCATGTGATTCCAATTTTATAAATGTGTGTGTTTGTGTGTGTGTATACACCTATATTACATTTAATAGCATTTATTTGAGAAAAGTATGATTCCTAAGTTGACTAGCACTCAGAATCAGAAGAGGTTTAGAGAGCTCTGCCTAGCAGCATGAGCAGGGAGCTTTTATAGGGTGAACATGAAAGCAAAGTAGATAAGTTACTTAACTGTCTACAGGAAGGTCACTTCCTTATTTAGGCATGACGTGATGAAGCATAAAAGTATATGAAGAAAATAAGCCAAAATATTGAGTTATTACTCTTGACAACAGATATTGTGTTTTAATTTTCTTCTTTATACTACTCTATATTTTTTAACGTTTCTAAAATGTGCATTTATAGATTCTATTTTTAATCTTAAAAAGAATAAATGTAAGTTTAAACTACTACCTGATGATAACCAGTGTTGTCAAGAACATGTAAAAAAAAGACTGGGCTTGGTGGCTCAGCAAGTAATCTCGCGCTTTGGGAGGCCGAGGTGAGTGAATTGCTTGAGCCCGAGGGTTCGAGACCCACCTGGGCAAATTGGCAAGACCTCATCTCTGCAATAAATCAAAAACTAGTTGGGCGTGGTAGCGTGCACCTGTAGTTCCAGCTACTTGGAAGGCTGAGTCGGAAGGATTGCCAGTGCCCAGCAGGTCGAGGCTGCAGTGGCTGGTAGTGGCCGCTGCACTCCAGTCTGAGTGACAGAGTGAGACTCCAACTCAAAAAAAAAAAAAAAAAAAAATCCTAGAACTAAAAAAAAAAGAACATGTAAAAATGATGGACATTATGTTCTGTTAAAGACATGTAGCATCTTAGGAGTAGAGATTCACAATATGACCCAAAATTTGCCAATCACTCCCCTGGGAAGTTATCCTATGAAAACGTGAGAGAAGTGTGCAATAATTCAGAAATTTGGAGCTTAGAATATAATAAGATGCATAGCTACATATTTCATAACAGCCCCAGCAGGGTCTGTTCAGTAACCCATAATCAAACATCTTAACATTTCTGTTGCAAACATGAAGCATAAAACCAACTGGGATCAATACAAACTATAAATAGCCTTATATCAGTTCTAGTTAGGTTCTGCCACAAAATGAATTTGCACCAACCATTATAAGATATGTTTGACTTCATACCTTAAGAAATAAGATAGACAAGTGGGGCCTCATCAAACTAATGAGCTTCTACAAAGCAAAAGAAACCATCCAGAGAGCAGGGAGACAGCCCACAGAATGGGGAAAAATATTTGCCAACAGTATAACTGACGAAGGCCTAATATCTGGGATCTACAAGGAACTCAAATGCTCAGAGAGGAAAAAAACAAACAGCTCTATTAAACAGTGGGCAAAAGACATGAATAGACACTTCTCAAAAGAAGATACACAGGCAGTCAACAGACACATGAAAAAGTGCTCAGCCTCACTCATCATCTGAGAGATGCAAATCAAAACATTGAGATACCACCCAACCCCAGTAAGAATGGCCATCATTAATAAAACAAACAACAACAGATGCTGGCAAGGATGCGGAGAAAAAGGAACACTTCTACACTGCTGGTGGGAATGCAAACTTGTGCAAACTCTTTGGAAGACAGTGTGGCAATTTCTGAAAGAACTGCAAATTGACCTTCCATGTTACCCAGCAACTTCCCTATTGGGAATATACCCAGAGGAACTCAAATCATTCTACAAAAAAGATACCTGCACACGTATGTTTGTTGCCACTCTATTCACAATAGCAAAAATATGAAAACAACAATGTTGCCCAAAGAAGCTGGACTGGATTTAAAAAATGTGGTACACATGCACAATGGAATATTATGCAACCATAAAGAAGGACAAACATATGGACTTCGCAGCAACTTGGATGGATTTAGAGTGGATCATACTCAGTGATCTATCACAGGAATAAAGAACAGAGTGCCATATGTTCTCACTCATAAGTGGACCTTGAACAATTATTATAATATGATAGGAAAGTGATTGGTAGTAGTGGGAAACTGTCAGGTGAGGAGGGTAGGATTGGCAGTTGAGGGAAACTGTTAGGGAGGGAGGGGCATACCTCGTTAACAAGGGTACTTGAATTATCAACGTTTGTATACCTAACCCTGAATTGTACCCCACATCTTTATAATAAAAAAAGAAAAAAAAATGTTTGACTTATATAGTATTTTAAATTTCAGAATTATAGACAAGAGAATGTGAACCTCTATGTTAAGAGATGATCATCACAGCATTGTTTATTATGTCATTAAAAGTATATTAATTAAAAAATTAGTTAAAAAGAAATTAGGGTAGTAGTCATACAACAAAAAATATTCATCTATTGAAAGGATGATATCAATCAGCATTCATTGAAAGAGAAAGATCTTCACAACATATTATTGAGTAAAAAAGTAGTTTACAAAATGGCATTATCAAATTTTTTTTTTTTTTTGCCTCTGGAATGAAGAAGTAGATGGAGTGGATATACTTTCCCCTATTCCTCTCACTAAACAACTAAAATCCCTATGCATTATAAGTAAAAGAAACAAACTATGTTTTCCATTTGGAAAATGCAAAGTCAGACTGTGGGGACATCAGGACTCAGCAAATGATAGAGAGACTGAAGTGGAAGATTTGCTTTTTGTCTCATTCCAGACTTGAAACAGAAGCAGCCAGCAATTCAGCAATGTTAATGACTGCAAACAAACAAAAAAGTCCCCATCAAACATCTATTCTCTCTACTCAAAGAACCTGGAAAGTGGTAGCCTATCAAGAGCAAAACTTTAAGTTAAATAACTACTTGCTTTTAGGGAAACACCATAGAAAAGCTCTGACTCTACCCCTACCCAAGCTTGCAAAGGTTGAGTGGGAAGTCTAGGTTTCTATCCTTGAAAGACTGTAATGAAGTATTCCAATACTCCATCAGGTAGGAGAGAAGGCCAGGAAGGGAACTGGGACTTTCCACCTTGCTGGTGGTAATGAGGCAGACCCACCCACTGTGATGACAATAAGTGTCATGTGGAGAACCTACTTCCATCTCTATCCAGCAATAAAGAGGCATCCCTTACCCTCTTTCCATGGTGATGTGAGAGGAGGCCTAGTGAAGAGTCAGGATTTTTACAATTAATCACACAGCAGTAAGAAGTCCACCCCAACCAATGAGTCAGTGGAAACCACATCATGAGATGACAGTATGCTTCCTCCGCCAGAGAAGTATCAAAAAAAAAATTCAGTTAAGACAGAAGGAAAAAAAAGACAAAAGGTTTAAATATGATACAGTGCCTCAAAACATAATATAAAAATGTTAAGTTTCAATTAAAAAATTACTCATCATACCAAGAACCCAGAAAATCTTAAACTGAATGAAAGGACATCAATAGATGCCGACATCTAGCTGACAAAGTTGTTACAATTATCTGTCAATTTTCCAAAAGTCAAAGAGAAAGAAGACAGCGCTGAAAAAGTACTTGAAAAAATAATGACTGGAAATTCCAAAATTTAGCCACAAGTGTAAACCTACAGATTTAAGAAGCTGAGTGAATCCCAAATAAGACAACCCCCCCCCCAAAAAAATCCACACCAATACATATCTGAAAACTAAACACTAAACAAAAAAAAGTCTTGAAAGCAGTGAGATATAAGTGACCAGTTATCAATGGGGCAGATATATAAATATTTCTTAAAATCAATCCTTAGAGATGAAATTTCTAGGGCAAAGAATACATTTATTTCAAAATTGGAAAGAAATTACCAAATTGCCCTCTGAAAACGCTGGACAAAATTATACAGCTTTCAGCAGTATATCAGAATATCTCTTTCATAACATACTAGAATGTAACGTTATCAATCCAATTTTAAAATTTAATTTTAAAAGTTAATCAAGAAAATGTAAAGGTAAACTACATTAAGATATTTTTTCGCTCCCAAACAAGACAAAAATATCCTTCACTTCATTTTATTTCCCCGCTGCCTATTCATACAACCCCACCCTCTGCCAGCATCCATATTAGAATCATCTGTAGTTTTAAATATCAGATTATTATTTTAACAAATGCATCAATTACTTAGACCTAACTTTAGTTTTACTATTATTTTTGCTCTCTGGTGTTACTCGTGTCCCTCATCATTCTCTTTCCTTTATTTCTTTTTGCTTTTATTATAATACACCCTGAAGTAATTCTCTCAAACAAATTGTGGGTAGAAATGTTCTTGACACTTCCAAATACATCCTTAGCCTTCACTTTCAAATTCCACTTTATCTGGGAATCAAATCCTAAATTTATAATAATTTATTTTTTGAGTCAGAGTCTCATTCTGTTGCCCAGGATGGAGTGCAGTGACATGATCACGCCTTACTGTAGCTGCAACCTCCTGCAATCCTTCTGCTCCAGCCTCCTGAGTAGCTGGGACTACAGGCATGCGCCATCATGCCTGACTTTTTGATTTTTTTGTAGACACAAGGTCTTGCTATGTTGCCCAGGCTGATCTCAAACTCCTGGGCTCAAGTGATCCTCCCACCTTGGCCTCCCAAAGTGCTGGGATTACAAGCATGAATCACCATATCCTGCCTATACTTAAAATAATTTCCTCTCAGAATTTTTATAAGACATTATTCTATTGTTTACTGTACTCAATATTGCTTAATAAAAGCTTGATGGCAATCTGCTTTTCACTCATTTGCATGTAAACTGTTGTTTGTCTCTGAAAGCATTTAGGCATTTCTCTTCAACCTTGGAGATCTGAAGTTTCACTAATTTCTAGTTGTAGCTCTCTCTTTATGTATCCTACTTAGTATCATACGGTCCATCAACCTGGAGACTTACCACTTTCTTGAGCTCTGGTAAATATTTTCCTCTTATTTAATTGACCATTTTCTCCCATCTGTTCTCTCCTTACTTCCCCAGGGCGTTACTAATATGGGTATTCAAGGTCTACATTTTATTTCTTTTTTTCCCTCACAATTTCTGTGGTAGACAGAATAAAAATCCATCCTCATCCCCAAGAGGGTCACATCCTACTTATACAGAATCTGTAAATATGTTACCTTATGTAACAAAAGGGATTTTGTGGATGCCATTACATTAAGAATCTTAAAAGCCAGGCGCAGTGACTCACGCCTGTAATCCCAGCACTTTGGGAGGCAGAGGCAAGAGGACTGTCTGAGTACATGGGTTTGAGACCAGCCTGAGCAACATGGTAAGACCTAGTCTCTATGATAAATCAAATAATCAGCTGGGCATGGTGGCACGTGCCTGAAGTTCCAGCTACTTTGAAGGCTGAGGCGGAAGGATCACCTGAGCCCAGCAGATCGAGGCTGCAGTAGCCGTGAGCATGCCACTGCACTCCAGCCTGGGCAACAGAGTAGGACTCCGACTCAAAAAAAAAAATTATAAAAGGATTTTAAAATGGAAAGATTACCCTGGATTTTCTGGGTGGGTCCAATGTCATCACAAGGATTCTTATAAGAGGAGCAGCAGGGGTATCAGGGTCAAAGCAGTTGTGACAACAGAAGCAGAGGCCTGAGAGAGCAGGCGAAAAAGATCTGAAGATGGAGAAAGAGGTCATGAGCTTAAGGAATACAGGTGGCCTCTAGAAGCTAAAAGATACTAACTCCCTTAGAGTTTAAATAATTTTCCAGAGTTACAGAATCTTTGGCTATAGAACCAGAACAGATATTCCTAAGCCAGTGCACTTCTACGATAAGTTGTTTAGAGTTTCCTTTAGCCTAGTGTCACCTCAATATATCCTTATTTATGGCGAGTTATCTGATTAGTTATTGTATTCTAAATATATCAGATGACACTGGCTTTTTGCATATTCTATCATTCAAAATTTATGACCAGGCTTTCCACCTATTTCATTAAGCTATAGAAAGAAAACGTTGTTTTATAGCAAATACAGTACAAATACAACTTCTTTCTTTAAAAAAAATTTTTTTTTACTGGCAATTTGTGTATGTGTGTATGTGTGTGTGTGTGTGTGTGTGTGTGTGTGTGTGTGTGTGACTTCTTTCAAAACCTCTTCAAAATAGAATGTTAGAGAAGTAAAAAGAAAATGAACTTTACAATGTGAGCTGCAGTACTTTATATTTTTAATTTTTATTTTATTTTAAAGATATGGGGCACAATTCAGGTGAGATACGTAAGTGGTCATCATACAGGTGAAGTTTGGGACTCCCATTGGTCCTCACTTTGCCCGGTTTGGGATCAGGTATCCTTATTGATATTGTGCTCCTCCTCCCTGCCCCCCACCCCAGCAGTGACCCTCTACTGCCAATCCCTTTCTTGTAGTATTATGATAAATGTTAATATGCTGCTCAGTTCTTTGTTTCTGTGACAGATGACTGAGTATGATGGACTCGAAATCCAGCCACATTGCTGTGAAGTTCATAATTTTGTCCTTTATGGTTGGGCTGCAGTACTTTCAAGCTAGAAAGGACTTCAGTATGTATGCAGCAGAGAATAATGAGGCCTGCAGGGGCCGAAGCCCCAACCTCTCGTCTTGAGACCCAGCTCCAGCACCAAGGAATAGGTGACCTTGACTGAGCTATGGAGCCATCCTAGGTTTGCTTTCTCGGAAGTTATTTCTCAGATGTCATTTTTATTATTACCTGAGATCTTCTAAGATTAAGAAAATTTATTTTAGATCACAGACATATGTATGACATTCTCAGCACAACTAGAGACATTTATATAATTGGAAGGATATGGTTATCTTTTTAAGCAATAAAACAAACAAAAAAATTTTATAACAAGATGTGTGAACTAGGTTTAGAAATTCATGCTCCCATCACTCTCCACTTCCAGAGCTCAAAGGAATGTCCTCAAATAATCACGTCACATCTGTGTGGGCTTAGCCAGCTTCAGGACCTTAGGTTCCACAGCCAACTTTATTTGAAGAGACACATCATTACAACTGGTATTTTTCCAAACAGGGATTAAAATTTTCACTAAGAATTGCTGCACACACCACCCAGAGTGTTACAAGATTTTCCTGAATCGCTAAATGGAAATGAGCCCAATTTAGGGCTTAAGTATCATTTCAACACAACACTACACCAAATACTTTATTTTTTTAATTTCATATTATTTGCTAGCTATACTTTCATAGGATATTAGCAATAATTTCCTTCACAATTTGATCCTTTTCCATTTGACAAATATTTTCTCCTTTCATTTTTCATGGATGAGAAATTTGCATGACTGATGCTGCTTTCAAATTAAACAGCCCATATATAACCATTGCTATTGCACGGGGTACAATTACTTGTGTCAAAGCTGCAGCTGCCTTCCTCCTCTTTCTTTCAACTCTGGAAAAATCACTGAGTAACGCAGTGGCTTCAGCCAAGACCTATGGGACAGGAATTATGTATTACACACAAATTCAGCATACCTTCCAATTTTGTAAGAGGAAAATCTTAGAAAACTCCTAGTTAATTAAATTTATTTTACTGCCCATATACGTAGCGATACTTTGATTAGAATATATAATGGTTTGATCAATAATTACTCATATTCACTAGTTCGAGACTTAAAAAGAAAACCCTTTCAAAAAGCCCATGTGGAAACTTAAGGATGTGATGTCATTTATTTTAAAGCAAGATATATTAGCAAGTTTCTATTAATAGGCATTTAATACTCAACTTTTAATAAATCATACATGTTAGTATGATCCTTATATCTTATATATTTATAAGATTTATAAATTTTCAACTTATTCATGTATGTGTTATCTAGCTTGAGTCACAAAACAACCTAATGAGGTAGATAGTGGTGATATCTATACAGATGATAAATATGAGCTAACATATGACCATTGTCTACAGCAGAGCATCTGGCCCAGGATGAGTGCTCAATATAATGTTTTCTGCTCGCTAAAATTTGGAGGCAAGTGGCAGAATCAGGCCTGGAAATGAAATCTCCTGGTTCCTCGTGTAATATTTTCTATCCTGTATAACACTGACTCTACAGATAAAAGTTACATAATGAAGTATCCACTAGCAATAGTCTCCTACCTGCAGGGGCCAAAAAGGGTTGCAGTTAGCTCTCAGAAGGACCACTGCCATCTCCTGGGGCTGTATATGGAGAAAGGAAGCAAATTCTATTCTCTTCCTATCATTTTACTAGTAGCTTCAAACCTGGTAGAGAGGTTAGTAGCAGAAATTGAGTCCTCTCATGACAAACACCCAGGCTGCCTGTGGCTGCTTTTATTTTTCCATTATGGCTTTTAAACACACAAAAAGAGATGGATGGTATAAAGAACCTACATGAACCATTACCCACTTCAACAGTGGTCAGGGTTTTACTTATCTTTTTGTTTAGCCGTACATGTCTCAAGACTACTGGCAGCCCTGGGAAAAGCTGGAGGGGGAGAATTTGCAGCTCTCACACTTCTTATTTCCCGCCCCCACCTCCAACTCAGAGGATAAATTTATCACAGGTCTCAAGAACTAAAAAATGCAAAGAATTAAAGAGGTGTCCTAATTTCTGTATTAATTCTTATTTGAGTTATTGATTTGCAAATCCCAAACATGATATGGCTTGAAAGTGTGTTCCTCTCTAATAACTGACTTGTGAACTCTGTCACTTCTGAATTCCCATTCTAGTCTCCTTACACATTGTTTATGTTACTTCTGGTATGCTGCTTTAAATGGCATTGATTCTTGCTTATGTATTTAGCTTCCTGTAGGAGTTTAATGAAGATTTTTGCATTCCTTTTCACAACCGGAAAGTTGGCTTTTACAAAATAAGTGCTTATGAAACATGTATTGAATTTATCATTTTTATCAATTATCATTATTATTTTCCTCTTACATTCCAAAGGTTAATCCTTATATTCTGAAAGTTTAAAGAATTTATCACACCTATAATACCAGCATTTTGGGAGGCTGAGGTGGGAGGATTGCTTGAGCCCAGGAGTTTGAGACCAGCCTGAGCAATACAGTGAGACCTCATCTCTACAAAAAAATTTTAAAATTAGCCTAGAGTGATGATACATGCCCATAGTCCCAGCTACTCAGGAGGCTGAGGCAGAGGGATCACTTGAGCACAGGAAGTTGAGTCTGTAGTGTGCTGTGATCGTGCCACTGCACTCCAGCCTGGGCGACAGAGTGAGACCCCGACTTAAAAAAAATAATTTAAAATAAAAATTTTATCCTGAATTTCGGCAAAATGGTTCATGACTAACCAAATTATATAATTTGAAACAACGGAAAAGGAAAGTAACTTGAGGAATCAAACATCTAAAACTACAAAGTCATTCCACAATACTCCCATAAGCAAAAATCTATGTATACCTCAAATTCATAAGAGAGGAATAAACTCAGCACTGAAACTAACGTGTTTTCTTGCTCCTGCTAAACTTTATATTCTCATCATGATAAAATACATTCGCTGTTACATAAGTGACAAATATTGGAAAATAAAGTGAATGTGGCATTTGACATACAACCATTGAACATCTTATGACAGTCAAGTCATAGTCAGTGCTTAAGGACTAATTCCACCCAGCACGTGAAATCCCTTTCAACAATACTTTCACTGGTCCTTAAAATACTTTTAAGAAAAGGAAAACTAGAAAAGTGAGTCACTGAAGTTAAGTCCCCATCTGGTTTATAGAGAAAATCAGTGGACACCTAAGAGTTTTAACTACCAACTTCTGAATCCTATGTACAGTTAACAAATTTTATTGAATACATATTATACTGTATGGTAGACTTAGCACTAGGCATTAGGAATATGAAGATGAAGAGTAATCTGGTCTACCTTCAAGGAATTTACAATTTAGTAAAGGAAAGCAAACCTTTAGAGTAAATGCAAACTACTATAGGTATTGTATTAAAATATGCACTGGATTTAAAACACACGAAAAGGTAAGATTAGGCTATTCTACTGAAGTACAGTAGAGAAGGTGCCTCATTAACTGAACCTTGAAAAATAACTGGGATATTGGTCAAGGTGTCAAGGGCAAGTAGTTTCAATCCCAGTAGGCCTCAATGTCTCCCTTTATTTTTATTTATTTATTTTTTTTTGAGTTGAAGTCTCACTCTGTCGCCCAGACTGGAGTGCAGTGGCCGCTCCCGGCCACCACAGCCTCGACCTGCTGGGCTCTGGCGATCCTTCCGCCTCAGCCTTCCGAGTAGCTGGAACTACAGGCGTGCGCTACCACGCCCAGCTGATTTTTGATTTACTGTAGAGATGAGGTCTCGCCAAGTTGCCCAGGCGGGTCTGGAACCCGCGGGCTCAGGCAATCCACTCACTTCAGCCTCCCAAAGGCGCGGGATTACAGGCTGAGCCACCGAGCCCGGCTGATCTAAGTAGTTCTTATCTATTTCAACACATTTTAGTTAGTAAAGCTATTCAACTTTATTCTTTCTCAGTCTAACGAAATGGATGGCATAGTATCTAGAACATGTGTAGAGAACTTCACATAACAAGTTTTGATTCACATCTGAAAAACTGGAATTCTGGTTTCTGTTGCCCATTAATTCTATTAAGCTAAACTCACCGCTGATTTTAGGCAAGCCAAAGGATCAGATGAATCCTTTATGCTTTTTCAGAACCTCTCCAAGTGGTCTAATTTGGACTAACACCTTATCCTGGTTCTGAAAGGAAGTGTGGAAGGTTTGACTCCGTGTCAAGTATATTGAATCCTCCATTTTATCTGTTATTTAAGAAACCATAATCTGCTGTCTCGGTCACTGCTAGGTTTTGATATTAAGAAACAGTAATATAAGCATACGTATTATTTTTGTCCCAGAATATGTACCACGGTGGTGACAGCAGCTAGAGCCCGCTTTGAAACAGATAGCTGATTATTCTAATCCCTTCTATCATTCCTGCCTTCTCATCAGTGCTGTCTCTCTATTGGCCAGTGGCTGGGATTTGTTCATGATATAGCCTTCAGAGCCTCTTGTTGTGTGCCTCATAGGAAATTCATAAATTTCAGAGGAAAGAAACCAGACTTGTATTGTAATAAATCCACCTTTATTAAATATCAAAGCTTAGAGAATTAATTTAATATGTGAGTGTTATCTTGTGCCCTGTCAGAGAGCATTCTCAAGACTTTTCTCTCAATCATAAGTATTGAATGATACATCAACCTCAATGCCCAGAAACCTTCAATTTTCTTCACAAGGGCAATCAATATACTGTCCATTTTGTACCTTTGTCTTTTTCTACAATAAATTCTTTCATAAGACTAAAATACAACAAAATAAATATATGCCCCTTTCAATATAACATTGAGCAAAAGTTAAGGACAGATTAAGATAAAAATTGAGATATGTTTGTGGCACATATACATACACACACACACACACACACACACACATTTGCTCAATTTCCTTTAAAAATACCTTATTCCCTGGCCTTAACTCTCTATTTTTGATGGATGTTGGCAAAGTGGTTTGTTTGTGTGTGTTGGGGAAAACGTCGTAAACAGAAAATATTAATAGAACATTTACCAAGTGCACTGGGCAATGCATTTTGTTTTTTCATTAAAAAAAAATCAACAGAACGTCTGTTTTCATAAAGAACACTAAAGCTATTAGAATGTATTTATTCTGTTTTCAGCATGTTATTTTTCCAGAAACAGAGAATACAAAAATAAGTGTTCTTTCAGCCTCGACTATCACAATTCATCTTCATCCTAAAGGCAAGGGCCTTTTTCAAAACAATCATGACATTGTCCTTTCAGCAATTATGGCACTATAACACTTTCAATTGTTTCTACAGAGTCAAGAAGATTTATCCAGTAGTAATAGCCACAGACAAAGCAGGGAGCTACACCAGTGTAAACACAAACTACAACAGTATAAACACATACTTTTCAGCTTCTCCTGGGGAAATGCAAAAATAGATAGCATAAGCACAATGTGACAAATTATCAAAGGCTATTTTGACCATGCTTAAGATGAAGGTGGCCCTTTTCAGAAAATTAGAATCAAGTAAAAATAGGTCCTTTTCCTTGAGAGCCTAAAATCTACGCTGCTAAAGCATGTGTTTATTTAGTCTTGCTCTAAACTGCCCATTTATCGTTTGTCTAACACGACTTCCAGAAACACCAAGATTCCTCAGTTCCTGAGGAGACTAAGAAGACTGTTCTGAAACACAGCTTGATAGCTCAAACCCCACTGGTTTTGTCCTATCTCTGATCCTTCTTCAAGATGCAAGTGGGATCTGACCTTTTTTTCTCTTTCAGCGATACATCTGATTAGACCAATATAGGAAAAAGATACTCTTGGGGTGTGGGGGGAACCACCTGATCATAGAGTTCACATCTATTTACATAGCTGCTGAACCACCCAGATCTGATGTGGCTGACTTCCATTCTTCATTAGGGCACAGAATCAACTGAATGGAATCGTTGCGATAATTATCATCCTGAAGACCCAGTCATAATTATGATAACTAGGCCTCAGTTTTCTCTACCTATCCCCAACAGAAAAAAAACCGAGAAAACGAATCACAGGTTGAGTTTGGGCACCTTCTTCTTTACCTGCCAGGTTTTTATGTGTTGTGACAATTGCTCTACTCCCATCTCCCCAGAGAACTCAGTCAGCACAGTTTGACCCAAGGAAAAGGGACAGGGCAAAGTCAGACTCAAGTAATGACAGTGTGGCAAAGACAGGGGAACTTGTGCTCCATTTTGCTTTTTTTTCTAGTTACGTTATCATTTTTTTTCAGATTGTGGGAGTAATATAGGTTCATTTTAGAAAATACAGAAAATATGGATAATTATAAACAACAAAATGCCATCACCTGGAGACAAACATCTGCTTTGTTCCCTAGAATAATTTTTCCTGATCCAAGAATTTACCAACAATGGGAATGGCCAATAAATCTTCACAAAGCCATGCTGTTATTTCTCATTTCACCTTGACAGCACTAGAATTAATGGCATTTATTACACTATATTGTAGCTGCTTATTTACTTGTATGTAATAACTGGTCTATAAACTCCTTAAGGGAGTATCTGCCACATAGTAGTTGTTCAATAAACATTCCTTAAATTGAAGTGAATTAAATCAATCTAATCAGCCAGCAATAGACTTGTAGGTAGGAGAAATACCAGAACCAAAAGCTTACTTTTGATTCACAGTGGCAGCCAAGAGAAAGTCGAGTTTTATCTACTGAGTTCAAAGTAAAGTATCTACCATCTTAATTTAACTAGCTATGGATTTTTCTATTTCTGATGATTCTGACATTTCATAAACGCCCAGAGAGAGGAAAAAAAAAGCCACAGAATGATCCTTATTTAACAACTTCTAAATAGAGGATTTTCCATTGTGAGCACAGTATCTTATTTTCAAACTTTGTTCATAACTCCAAAATAAAATATATCAGAAGGCAGCATGGTGTACAACCAAGTGATTCATATCTGAAGGTAGAGAATGTGAGTTCAAAATTTGGTTTCACCATTTTTCACTCCTGATCTTAATCAAGCTACTCCTGATCTTAATCAACCATCCAAAATCAAGAACCCATCCCTCGCTTCTTCATTGATGAAATGTGGGTAATGTCTACTTCTCTGAGTTATTCTTAGGCTAAGTGAAACAACAGGCAAAAGTACCTTGCAGAACACATAAATACATTGTGGTATTCAAAAACTGTGGTTGAATCTGTGAAATCATGCTTTCCTACTTTGTTTCTATGTGGTGCTTTTCTTCCTGGAATTATTCACAACATGGCATAAAATAATTTTAGATATAATGAGAGGTTTAGGTAATTATTATTCTCTTCATTTTATAAATGGAACAATACCAAGACTCAGCAATTAAGGTTGTGTCTGCTTGAGACAATTATGCCAATCATGCAGTATAATTTGGGTCAAAACATTTTTTCACCTTTTCCTTTTACTATAGCTTTACAGAGAATTTGCCTAAGACAATTGTTTTCTTACCCAAAAAGCTAATTGAGTCACACATGCTTGCTGGCGTGAATCAGTAAAGACACATTATTATCATTCTGAGATCTAAGATGTTGGTATAAAAGTTTTAAACAGAGGTGAGCAGTCACCTCTGGATATCTCCTGGGGGAGGGACAACTGAGTGACACTAATTCCAATTCATCATTGCCCAGGAGACAACCTACCAACTTGCATACTTGCAAATGTATTCCTGTCACTGTCCAAGGCTGACTGGGCTCCGGGAGGCTGACTCACCACAACCAAGTTTACAAGAGATGAAGTTAACAAATCAGCAGGCCAGCAGGTTCATTTATAAGGAAAGACACACTGTGTAGCTAAAGCAGACACTAGCATTCCCACCCCCACCTCATAAGTGAACTGTGTGGAAAACCGATTTGTGAGAACATTGGTAAGCCTAGAATCAGAACAAGAGGAATGAGTTGTCAATTCAAATGTTCAATGACATCGAGCTGTCCGGGTTCCATCCAATTCAATTCATTCTTTTGTTGCCTTCCAACATCCCAGGTAAAATGAAACCCTTTCAGGCACTGTTATCAATAACCATCTGGCCTGGGTGTACAGAGACTGAATGTCTCAGCCAGGATTTTAGTGCCTGGAGTGGTCCGACCAGTTAATAATACCTCTCAGAAATGCTCAGCTCGTTGGTCGGATTCCTTGAATTTAAATTTAAGAAAAAGCCGGGCTCGGTGACCCAGCCTGTAATCCCGCGCTTTGGGAGGCTGAGGTGAGTGGATTGCCTGAGCCCACGGTTCGAGACCCGCCTGGGCAACTTGGCGAGACCTCATCTCTACAATAAATCAAAAATTAGCCGGGCGTGGTTAGTGTGCGCCTGTAATTCCAGCTACTTGGAAGGCTGAGGCGAAAGGATCGCCGGAGCCCGGCAGGTCGAGGCTGCGGTGGCAGGGAGCATGCCACTGCGCTCCAGTCTGGGCCACAGAGTGAGACTCCAACTCAAAAAAAAAAAAAAAGAAAGATGGCTAAAATGTAGGTGGCTCCGAGAGAGTGACCAGTCAGGCCAAGAAGAGGCAGGGGCCAATAGATTCAGGAGACACACAGTAAGTTAGCCTGCTTAGGGTGCAAGTTGAGGGCTGAAAAATGGTAGGGTAAACTTGGTGAGGTTGAGGCTAGATTAAGAAGTATGTGGCTGAGCGAGGTAGCTCACGTCCATAATCCCAGCACTTTGGGAGGCTGAGGTGAGAGGATTGCCTGAGCCCATGGGTTCAAGACCCGCCTGGGCAACTTGGTGAGACCTCGTCTCTAAAATAAATCAAAAAATTAGCCAGACG